>NDXB01010182.1:11883-46473 GCA_002631895.1 Agapornis roseicollis
TTTTTTTTTTTTAAAAAAAAAAAAAAGAAAAAATAGAATCTCCATATTTTTCATGGAGAACCATTGGGAAAATGTACTTCTATAACATATTACTTTAAATGCTGCTTGAGAATATTCTGGGGTATAAAGAAGTCTTCCATCATTAGTGTAATAAAGAAACTCCTTTGAGATCATTGTATTTGAATATCACAGTGGCTTTTTTTATATGTTTTTAATGACAGGAAGGAAGAAGGAAATGCTCTGTACTTTATTCCTTGCAAAACACTTTGGAATCTACGGATTTACAGAGCTATTGCAGAGCTGACTATTACTATAATCACTGTGGATTGCTAGCAGGGAAGATATTATGGAACTGATCTTTTTTTAATGATGGTGTACTCAATTACTATCTATTCTGGTCTTTCTCCTTGATGTGTTTCTATTTCTGTATGTTTTTTAAAGGAAGGTGGGGGTCTAGGGAAAGAGAGAGGCATTTTCCCTGGTAAATCAATTAACTTCTCCAATCCAGCAAACTGTGAAAAAATACAATAACTCTCTTTAAATGTTCCATTAGGGCCCAGTAACAGCTCATTAGATTATACAAGGTATGTGTAATTGCCCAGAAAAGATGCACTACCTTCCTGCAATGCTTAATTTAATCTCCACTCTTTACATACAACTATAACCACCCACTAAACAAGATTCATGGCCTCATGCCCAATGGTATGTGTGTATGAGTGTGTTTTAAACACAAGAATGTGGTCAGAAGTTAAAACTGGTGTGGCTTTATTTCCAGATGCCTGCTATAATCTTACAAAATAAGGCTGCAGAGGACAGACATTTTCCATGCAGAACATTTTCAGGTTGATTGGAATTCCCTCACTGTATTTTGTCTTTGCTGCATTAAGGGGCTTTCCAGCCAGGTCTCAAGCCCTGGATCATATGAGGTCCTGAAGACACCAAGCTCTACTGGTGAAGTTCATATGCAGCATAAACCTATGAAAACAAGATACCTCTTCTATGTATAATACACAATACATTATGCCCGACCACCCCAGAGTCTTTAGCACCAGGGCAGTTGACATCCCTATGCTTGGTAGTTACAACCCTTTCTAATCTCTGCTCTCATCTGAAAAGGATTATTGAGATAAATTCCTGGTTTTCCCATATTACAAACTCTTTCTTCATTTTCAGGTGAATTGGGATAACTGGCAGTATCTTATTTTATTATTTTTGGTTTCCTGCAATTATTTCTGGCAGACACAGTACTGCAAAAAAAAAAAAAAGATGTAAAATACTGAAAACCAGCACCTCTAATGACAGCACAAGAATAGGCAAAACATGAGATACAAGTCAAAATCTCAGGGAAACGTGGCTTCTGGAGCTTCAACCATGCTGTAAGGAACTAAAACATCCAAATGCTTTAAGGGTATACAGGAGGGATTATCTGGCCTAGAGTTCAACCTGGCCTAATGATACAAGCACTCATTGCATTATTAAAGCTTTCTGTATTTCTGAAGAATTCATATTTAAGGTATGCAGTCCATCAGCGCAACACAGTAGATCATAGAATCACAGAATAGTTAGGGTTGGAAAAGACCTTAAAATGATCCAGTTCTAGCCCCCTGCCAGGGGCAGGGACACCTCACACTAGACCATGCACCCCAAGGCTCTATCCAACCTGACCTGGAACTTTTATGGACAGGTAGGGGTCTTCGGTATACTGACCCAATATCACAAAGCCTACCTCATCTATTATTAGGTGAGAATCTTATTCCTAGAAATCTCCCAGGAAAGCCTGTCTTCCTGTGATTGATCAATCAAAAAAAGGAGAAACAGATAAAGCTTAGGAACCTCTTCCTACAAGAGTTAGATGTTGAACTATTTCATTTCTTTTTAAGTAAATGCGTTCTACTAAAAAGAAACTCCCCCCCAAACCTCTTCCATATTTTCTGATCACTAGAAAAAAAAGAATGTGTTTCATAAAATCTCACTAGCAATATTTTGAATGGCCAGAGCTCCAAGGCAATGCAATGGAGTGGTAAGGATGCAACATTTTGTTTCCAGTCCCAGTTCTCTGGAAAGCATCTCCTCTGCTGCTCTGTTTTATTCCATGTTTTCCCCTTACCGATACAAGGCCATTTTTCTTTTTGTGTCAGACTGCACAGCACATCAATCCTTATTTACAGCTCTCATGATTTCCAGACTATTGGGTTATAACAAACAAATAGAGGTTTCAGGTTCTTCCTGATGTAAAGCCTGTTGGACAGTCATTGATTTTGAGGGATTAAGAATGTTAAAATGACACTGGGGAAGAAAATACAGTACTTTTTAAAGTGGCATGGTAAGCATGTATCAGCCATACAAATGGGAAAGGGGGATTAAAACAGGCCAGAGAACATTGTTTCACTCTCCACAATAATAATTCTATAGAGGATTAAAGCCTTGCTACGATTTATCATGCAGTGATGGAGGTACCATAAAGCGTTTCTTCTAGATGGCTAAGATCTGCTGAAACAAAGCCAGGCACCTGGACAGTAATACACACTCTCATTATACTAAAGCATACTTTTACACCTGGAGGAAAAATGAACACCTTCCCAAGCCCTAGCTGTGAATATATTCAGATACCTCTCACATTTTGCTTTAAAGATTCTATATTGAGAGGTAAGACATAAGAAGAAGCTTGACTTATAGACCCTTATTGTTTTATTTGAGAACTCAAAAATTCCACATAGTTCAGTGAGTACAGATGATTTTACTTCCCCATTCAAGCTGAAAATATAGAAAAAGGGGGAACTATACTGAAATAGACACATTAAATGAACAGGCTTTCGTGTTAAGTAGTCCCACAAAATGAGCTTTCTGGTTCTACAAAACCTTTTTATTTCACTCCAAGAGAAACATCTGGGTCTAGTGTTGGTTTAGAGTTGGTAAGTCTTTACATTTTGGAAGAAAAAATCATTGCAGAAGTAAATCACTGAAGAACTTCATTGTTAAAGTTATTTCCTTCTTGCTTTCCTGTCTTCTCTTCCATCTCCTCCCACTCCTCCCCTTCTATTTATTCCTTCTCTTAAGCTTTCTTACACTTTCTCTTTCCTCTGCCCTTTCTCTTACTACCAGTATCTGAAGATCAGCACAGAACTTTATGTCTAAACTAATGTGCAACAAAACCCACTCTGTGGTATTATGTAGAAGATAATGTACAAACTCACATGCAAAAAACCCAACCAAGAAAAAAAGAGTTGGTAAAATTCACACAGGAAAAGCCAGGGAGGCTCAGTTCTTCCCAGTTCCAGATTCATATTTTCCTGTTTCTCTTTCACCCTTTCTACATAATGCAACAACAGCACTGAGACAAGTGAACAGATATGTAGTTTTGAATCAGTCTTTACATGTCTTTTGAACTAAACTCCTTAAGAAGAGATAGACTTTACACACATCTACATGGAAAGTGCTTCTGTAATTCTTTGCTCTAACACTCTTTGGAAGTCATTTGTGCATAAGAAGTCCTTGGAATGCCATCCCACAAGGCTATCAGAGAATTTCCACAAGTACCCTTGTAGTGATCTGCTATATGACCACTGCTTTCCTGTGATGAAGCAGCCATGAATACCTGTGCTGCAAAACACAGTGTTATATAGAGATCTTAGCTTGTAGGAGTCTGAAAATTTAGGTAACATATGTAGTGAGATACAGAAGAAGGTATCTGGTTTTGTTTGGTTTGATTTATTTTGGTCTTTTATTTCTCAGATGTGATGGCTTTACAGGGTTATTAACAGAATTGCAGCATCCATGAAGTGTGTAGTAACCATGTTTCTGTTCCTTGCATTCTTGGCCCAGGAGATAGTGAAATATAACCAATTCTGACTTCAATGAACAGTGAAGATACAAACTGATTCAGAAAAGCATCCCTTCTCCATTGCACATTTAAGTACACTGTTTAAAGCCAACATAATCAGGCACATGCCTAATTGACAATTTTTGAATAAATTCTAAGAAAATTAAGAGGATTGGTTTGTTTTCTTATAAGAGAGTTAGTAATTTAGTAATTTGAATATCTTAAGTATATTTATATATAATATATATAATTTTATATAGATTTGTATGTAGGTAGATAGGTAAGTAAATAGATAGATAGATATTAGATTTATACATAGATATAACTCTACCTATATAGATTTATATATAACTCCCGCATGACCTCGTTGAGAGACCAAGGCTATTCTGTCAAGTCCTTGACAGTTTGATACTGGTTACCAAAATCACTCTTAAGATAACTTATGAACCTGGAGAAATATAAATCTAGTATCCTGCAATGGATGTTAGCAGTGTTGCTTCACTCCAGTCCAAGCCTCATCATAAGTAATCAAGCACAGCAATGAACAGATTGTTCTCTGCAACACAAGCGACAAGCAATCTTTGAACCGAATTTATATTTCAATGCTTGGTATAAAAACACACTGACCAAAAAAAAAAAAATAAATATTGGGAGCATCATGATGGCAAATTGAACAGCGTTAGGTGTTACATGATGGTGAGAAATGGGAACTGACAAAATTTAAATGAAACTTTAAATATGGGTTTATTCGCTGCAAGTGGTATTTGAGCATAAATCACTGATTTCATCTTATCGGACATCCCCCTCCCTAAGAAAATGTTTTAGAGTGACATTTTCCAACCCTATGAGAGCATAAAAGTGCAAAGATATGTGTGTACAGGAGAAAGTCATTATCTGTATTTGACTAAAGTCTTCTATAAAACCTCAGCATTTTGTTGTTCACTAAACTGTGAATAAGTGAAGTATTTTTTTCCCCTTCTTCTTTTGTTGTACTTTTTTTTTCTTGGCAGAAAACAAAGCCCCAGATTTGATGACTTGGAATATTCTGTAACCTAGGATGAAGAAACAGATGATCAAAGTATCCTATGGGAGCAGTTTTAACAATTCCTAAAACTTGTAACATTTTTACATGATAAGTCCTATCATCTACTACCAATAATACTAATACAAGCACTTAAGGTAATAATAAACCAAATTTAATAACAAGGCAGCAATAGCATCTCGCTCTGTGTATGTGTTCAAACCACTTTATGTACATTATAAAGTCATGGATCATTTGAGAGTGCCTCAGGGAAAATAATGTGGTAAATGTTGTATAAGTAGTATCTCAAAGTGTTGAACCCATTCCCTCTGAGCTGATGCCACTTTCAGCTCACATTGCAGCTTAACTGGTAACAAATAATAGAACAAGAAATTTTAAGTGGGACTTGCATTACGTTGACTTGAGGTACATTTGCAATTTGTGCACATAATTAGGGAGCAGAAATGTCACAGGTGACCCTTGTCTCATCAGAAATTCAGACATTGCAATGCTGAAAGTGAAGTCCTTGCAGTATTACTCTCCAATGAGCCAAGTAGCATATTGCAAATCATACTAAAATACATTGTTCCAAATGTAGAAGACTTTTGAGATGATTAACTCACCATTTGTGATAAGAAAGACACACACACAAATATCTAAGCATCAAATAAATCATTTGAACTGTGACTTCATGATTAGTTTGGTGTAGGTAACCTGTTGCACAGGTTGGGGAGCTCTATTATGACAGAGAGCACATCAGCATTTCCAGGGCTGTGCTTAGGTGACAGCCCTGAAGTAAGATCCTCTGAGGACACCCTAAGAAATAAAAACTCTTCTTTTAGCATCAGTGGAGAGCAGGGAGTTAAATCACTAAGTAATTTCAAGAATGCAGCCCAGGTCTCCCAGCCTTGTGCTCAGTACATCAATCACAAGAACTAGATACTTAAGTCAGTTCAATTATTCCCATTGATGTCCTTGAGCTTGATTAAGGTCTGAGTTATGACTTTACATATTGTATGCTTAGGGGGAGAATTTAAACAGTCAAGACCTGGACCATTCTTCTATCTGTAGCTTAACATCAGTGAACCCATTGTAGAGGAAGAACCAAAATAATGCTATGAGTAAGGTATTGTGCTCAGCTTTTTCTCATTCTAGACAAACTGAACAAGAAATTATCTATCTCTACTGTAGAGTGCATTTGTTTATTTCTGCAGTTTGGACCAAGTCCTCATTTTAGTTTCTTCTTGCATGCAGATGAGGGCACAGAGGATAAATCAAACCATGGTAATGGAGTTGTGACTAGCTGAGTGTTTTAACACATGCTTTGTGTTTTAATTTAACTAAACCTTGCATTTTCTGAATGGCTGCAAAGATGGTCTCTCTCCAGTCTAGTCATGCCTTACTCATATATCCCAGCAAAGTTAAATATTGGGTATTTTTCCTGTATTAACCTGAAGAGAATACCTTGGAATTAGCTTAGGGTTCCAAGAAACTTCATCCATACATAGAGTAGAATCCAAGTACCTACACTGAAATGTCTAGAGGCAACTTAAAAGTCCTTTATACCTGCTAGTATGGTATGATATCTGATATATTCTAACATGGAAACTGGTAGAAACCTGTGCTACACTGAGTTAGCAAATGGATACCAGGCTGAGACATTTCAAATGGCACCAGAAACCAATGCTGAAGCACTCAAGTCTTTTTCCTGGAGAAACAGAGCCACAGAATATACTTTTCTAGCTATCTAAGCAAAAACAGACATTAAACAAGTATTCCCATTAAAACTGTGGCAGCATATTGCTCTGCGTGATCTGTGAAAGTCACAGCAGGTGTGCATTTAATGAAGCTCACGACATTGCTATTTAAGATACTCATTTGAAAGGTGGCTAAAGCAAGATGATGGGGAAAGACTTAATTCCCTGAAAACTAAATAACAATGAGAAAGGTGAACAGAGTTTGTTGCTCTGGTTTTCTTTCTCTACATAATCAAATCTTCCCATCTTGGTGCAATTACATATCCAATATTTAATTTCATTAAATCTACCTCTACAGAGATACAACTTTCAGAGCCTGGCATGCCACCTTGTTGTGATTTGTGATCTCAGCTCTGCTCTCTAACTTGCTGTGGGTTGGGGTGCGGTGTCATAAGCAGTAGCCCCTACATGATCATGGACTATTTTCATCAAGTAGGAACATTTTTTTAGGCAGTGAAATACTTATCTATAGTGTTAAGGGAGGCTAGAGATGAAAACATGGCTATTGGGGAGCACTGTGGTTAGTGGAGGGGGTTCTTCTGTGGGATTGAGTTGTTTGGTTGTTTACTGTTGAAGAAACCTTTTTCCAGGCAAAGAAAAAGCAGCTAGAAATGAAGAGTGGGAGTTGGGTGAGCATTCTTGGAAACGCCACAGCCACTTAGGATGACAAAGTCAGGCTCTATGTGCTCCCTTTCTTCTGTCTGTGCTCTGATCTAATCAGCTGAATCAAGGCAAGAGGAAGGAAAGCATCCCTGCCTGAAACATTCAGTTTGTAAACTCCTCTATTCTTCATCAGCTGATGGGGAATGCTATCTGAACTGATAGGGACTTTTCTAGATGCCAGGATTCATGCTGACAGTGTGAAGCCTTTGTTTTCTTTGGCCACATGTTGCGGGACAGAAAGAAGAATGAAGCCGAATGAACCAAGATATACTGCAGATTAGGAGCACTCAGTGGGAACCCTCAGTGCCTGACTACAATTTTGCTTACTGAGAGCCAGAAGATATTGACGTTTCTCTTAAGGTCATGGTAAAATGGATCTTGCTCCTGTTTTCACCCTTGTAAATCAGAGTTATCAGCAGAGTCTCATGTCTAGCCATTAGAAGTAGCCTAGATTCATATTGCTTCATGGCCCAGTTTGTGGAAATTTTTGACCCAATGGTGTGTGCTGGAATTGATGTTATTTCCATTCTATATCTTGTAGAAGTAAGGTTGCACTATTTTCCTGAGAAGACCACACTGAACTCCTGACCTAATACTTCTATCTTGATTTACTCATAACTGCAATAAAATAAATACAGTTTGGGTTGAACACATAATTTATAATTTTTAACAAGAGTTTATTTGCATAGGGTCCATAAGTAAATAGAAGATGAACTCTCAGACATCAGCACACATATTTTAATACCTCAGCATGTATCTGGGGGACTCAAACATTAATAACCCATCATTAGCATCTTTTATGTATGCTGGGGGACATACACAATTTTTTGCTTAACATGCTTCACAAGATTCAGGATACATCTATTTTCTTTGTTCCCATGCAGGTCTTGGTGCCCTTAGCATACACACTGCCTATGTGTGAGTTCACTCCTTTGTAATAAAATTAGTAACTTTGTAGTGAGTTATTCTTTGTAGTAAACAAGCTAGTTTTCCCCAAAAGAAGAGCCTAGACTGCTTTTGGAATAGGCATCTGTAGGGACCCTTTATTATAGGCAGTATGGTAAAGCCTGTACCTGTTGTAATTCCTATTACCTGTGGGTTTTTTATATTACTCATTAGTTTTATTATTAGTTTATTATTAAAGGACCTCTGGAGGTGAACTATGCTAACACCTCCTCAAAGTATGAACAACTTTAAACTGATCAGGTTTATCTAGTCAATCTCTTAAAAATACCTTCAAGTCATTCTGTGTCTCAAAAACAAATATATGCAGATACTAACATCCTTATTATGGGTTCCTGTTATCCAGACCAACAGGATACGATGAGGAGCCAGAGTTAGTCCTGGAGAACAAAGTTGTGAAGTAGCAATGGAGAGCTGTTATAAAGGAGTGTCTTCTTCACAATTAATTTATGAATACCTTGTCCTCTCACAGGCAAACACCTTAATGAAAGGTGACAACACTGCACCTAAACCGCTGGAGCAAGAGGTTGGGCAGATGGCAAGTTTGGAAGCAAGTAAGAAGCAATCAAGCAGCAGAAAGGTGAGCTTTGCAGCCTATTCCAAAGCCTGAGAATATGAGAAAGTTTGGTGCAGGGAAAGGTGGCTCAGCTACTGTGTGAGATAAAGAACATCAAAACCAAGATGATGATGAAAGAACTCTACTTCAAGCAGGAGTGGCATTCATCTCTTACATCAGGGGTGAGATTCATCTGGTTTAATACAGGCACTGATAGCACAGGCTTGAACAGGTCACCTTGAGCTCTCTTTATAGCCAATAAGAGTCTAATCAATAGAGTAAATGAAGTCTGGGATATGATTTATGCCACTGTATGGATGCACCCACATTTGGTCAGTTGAAAAGAAGCCTAACCAATATAGATTCTACCACCGAGATCAGTACAGCTTGACCCATCAGAGACCTGTATTGTGAACTAATAAAATATTTTTATTAGATTAATAATATTTCATTTAGTCTATTACAGGGGAGAGTATACGAAAGTCCTGATATATATATAAGCTCCACACCCTTTCTGCACATAACAAAATTTCAAGATCCAAGCAGAGAGATTTGCTGGTATTTTGACAGTCTTCCTTCTTGTATAAACCCTTTTTGCACAAATGCTGAAAATGTCCATCTTTTTCATTGACCAAATTTCACTGAATCTTAAGGTGGTTTTTAGACTCCTTCACTTGTTTCATCTTAACCTGTCAAATGCTTTGCAGTTCAGCCTACCTCATTTTTTCTCACTTTGAATTATGTCCTCTTCCCATTGTCTGTTTTGTGAGTTTAGATCATGTTGTGTCAACCAACCCCTTTTTTCTTATGCTCATCCAACATCCTGAATGACTTCTATTTGACTTCATGACAAAGTTTGTGGTTCTAAGCTCCATGTCAGTCAAGAGTCCCATGTCCTAGATTTTCACTGTATCGATTCACATATGGTACTATTGATCAAGGCAGCTAAATAGGAGATTGGGATTTCTGTTAGCCATTCTGTCATCATGCATATATAAATTTTATTCATAGCTTTAGAATCTTCATGACATCCAAATGGTTAATAGAATAAACAGGGCCATATTTTGAACTCTGTGATAGCTATAAAGAAACTGAAATCTAATTTGAAGACAGTGACTTATTAGCAATAAGGGCTGCTGTTAACAACATAACGCAGTAAAGGTAAACCTGATAGAAAAGAGAGGATCCATTTCGTGTGCATTAGTGAGATGCCAACAGTGAAGATGAGGACTAAGAGAGAGTTTCCTAAGGTCACAATTCATAGCAGCAATTCAAAGAGAAAGATACTCACATGAGTCACATTTAGAGTGGAAAGGAATGACATTTGCCATGCCATTTGTGTATTTTCAACTCTCCTCTACCATATTTAAGTTTTCTGCCTGAATAAATCATTTTGGAAGTTCCAACAGCAAGAGAGTGATGAATGGGATGGCATAATTTGAGTGAAAATGAGCTAATCTCCCCAGCACATTAGAATAATAATTCTTTGTCAGGCCTAACATTCAATGAAAAATGACTCTTGCTAACACATTAGTCTAGAGAGGAGATTTTGATAGTACAGTAATGTAAAGCTAAGATTCATCTTTGAATCGAAGGAAAGCAAGAGGATTAGAGGATCATTTAGAAGAATTCAGATGCAATGAAATACAGTTTATGGCAACAGCTAACACAATAGCCCAAATCAAATATGATTTAGGCACTGTTAGAAGTAGTACTCTAATTACCGGCAATTGATTTAACTAAAGAGTATATTGCAACTCTGTTGCAGAGTGAAAAAAGGGGTTCATTTGGTTATATATTTATATTTCTTTTACCATCACAACCATGCTTTTTGAATGGTTTCTTGATGCCAAAGAAGACAACCAATAGTTCAACCCGAAAGCTTTTAAGGAATAAACCAAAGTCATTTTGCCATCAGTAAACCATCAAGCACAGAAATGAGTTTCCTGGAAAATGGCTTGGGATTATACTTGAAAAAGTGTGTCCTCAAATGCCACATCACGGTTACTAAGAAGATAAATGGGATACTTTGTCTTTTTTTTAGCCACTTCAGAGCTCTCTTTTTAGGTAACACAGGTACATAAAACCAGGTCTGGTGTTGTAACAACTTCCCAGAAGCTAACTGACTTGAGTAGGGAGTTTGTCATTACTGACACAATGTGCCCTGAATTGCAGGAATTCCTCCAGGAAATATGAAATATCTGCAGGGAGGCAGGCAGGAAGACTGGAGGCCTAATTGTCCCCTTGTGTATATAGTTCAAACTAACATGTCTTCCTCAATTTACAGGATCTAGGGTGATGCTGCTGCACATTCTCATTGTGAAGAAATCAGAAAGGGATTAGGTAGCAGAGAAATGTGAGACTTTTACCTCCACCCCTTAGCACCTAAATACATAGCATATGTATTGTGAATGGCTAAAGGTAAATTATGCCCTTTGCAATTTTGTGTCTAGGTGAATTCAAATTTCACTAAATAACTCACTGAAGTAACTTTTATTTTTACCCCTAGACCTTGCAGTAGCTGATGTAAATGATATGAAAGTATTTTAGCTACAAATGACAATTTTGAGTACACGTAATCTTAGTTGAAGCAACCCAGCACTGAGCTTCTGAGATTAAGTGACCTGGGGAATTTGTGCCTATTTACTGTTGAAGGTAAGAAGCACCATGTACTTTGAGGGATATTGAGTGTGCTCCATTCCACCGTTGCCTTGGATAGCAAAGCCTGGTAGTCTCTTCACAACAGTGGGACTTGTAAATAATGAAGTGCTTTAATGATAATGATAGTGAACTGATTTAATGATGACACAGTGAAGGAATGATGATACATAGTGCTTATTATGGTGAAATATTATTGGTGGAGAGCAGAACTATTAAGAAACATGGTGTTCTTTCCGTGAAGCGAGCTACAAGAACACAATAGTATTATACATAGGTATAAAATGGTGAGAGGATATGCTATGGGTACATCAGCTCATGATGTAGTCTGCAGGGTGCATTTCCCTGAACTCAATTTTTGCCATTATCACAAGTTGCTTGAGTTTTGCTGATTTTAATCATACATAGGAAAGGTACTTGGTATCACCCATCAACCTTCATTCCAGATTGGCCAAGGATTCTTGTCATTGGAAGTAGTTACAGCCAATCTACGTTCAAATAGAGAGTTGCTTTATCAAAGGTACTTTTCCAAATAATTCAACTGCCAGAAGCCACATACAAATGGCACCATTTCAAGGCTTATATTAACCTTAAGTGTTTCCTTTTAAATAAGCAGGAAGGTAGCTAGAAGAGGTGAGCACCTCTACTTAGAGCTCAAGATGAACTAAAGATCAAGATAATTTCTAAATTGTTCTAATCTCATGCCTCAGTGCTTTAAAGGAGCCCTTTAGACTCAATTTACTCTTTGACCATTGACTAAAATCTAATAACTTTGGTAACAAATGAAGTGTAAAATGCTGTCAAAAGCACCTCAATAATACCTTCTGTGGTACTGAACATTATCATCCCTGGGATATGAGTCTGTGGAAAAAGCTGCAGCTTATCATTTATAGGATTTAGAAATCAGCATGCTTTCACAGTGATAGACATTGGCTTTGTCAACCATGCCTTTGATTTTGAGTTCAAATCAAGGAAAAATCCTACATGATAGCAAACATATTGATTTTATTTCTTGCTCTCCAGAATAATATGTGCAGTCTATAATGAAACAATTACAATACTTGGTAAACATTGTCTTCTCTTTAACTAAGGACTTCCAGAGAGATTTTGAGAGTTGATAATATCTCAGATTCTCTTGCTTTCTCTTTCATCTCGAGCAAATGTTGAAGTGCTTTCTTCTTTTTTTTGCAGTGGACTGTACATAGCAAAATCCAAGAGTTGGCTTCCTGATTTTGCTCTATAGCTAGAATTACCTCTTGGGGCTGCAGTAAACAGTGTATTTGTCATCTTGAATGTAACATGCATAGAAGATGATTTTTGTATTCAGGAGTCCTGCATTTGTTGTTCAGCTTTTTCTTCAAATTTAGTGTGTGACTTAGTGCATTCTCTGACATATTCAGTTTTCAAAATCTCTGAAACCAGAAGAATAACACTATTTCTCTGACAATTTTGGTATGTGAATGACTTGGATGATATGTAAAAGTACAGATGGTTGCAGGCTTTCAACCAAGTAGTGTCTCAAAATTAAAATTTTCGTAAAAGTCCTTCAAGTTTGAAATACTTTTCATTTGAACACAAATATTCTCTTCTTTCTAAAGAACCAAAATAAAATAAGGCTGAAAATTTGCTTCCTTTTCTCTTTTCTTTTCTTTTCTTTTCTTTTCTTTTCTTTTCTTTTCTTTTCTTTTCTTTTCTTTTCTTTTCTTTTCTTTTCTTTTCTTTTCTTTTCTTTTCTTTTCTTTTCTTTTCTTTTCTTTTCTTTTCTTTTCTTTTCTTTTCTTTTCTTTTCTTTTCTTCATTTTATATTTCCCTTTCTTCATACAGATCATTAATACTTCATACCTCTTTCTGAATTACTATTAGATCTTTGAAGATAATACACAACATAAGCATGAAGTACTAGCTCATATATATTACAATTATAGTATCAGACAGAACTCAATAAGCAGAGGGCATATCTGATAATGCCTCATATTTTGTCAGAATAAGGAAAAAGTACATGATAAAAAAAGCTTAGAGGTGACCCACAAAGTAATAACTTCTAACAAATCTGGCATTTGTTCCCAGTAGAAAAATGATGAAGAGAAAGAAGAAGACAAATTAAAGAAAAAGTTATGTCTTATAAAATATTTAGAGAGAAGTTCAATCTATACTGAAGAGGATAGAAACATTTAACAGGACCAGCATTTTACTCTTAGTCTTTGGTGTCTATCTATGTAACAACAGGAATTATGGAATGAACAGAAGCTGTTTTTCTCTATTTTTTGCAGCTGAACTTGAAATAAGGCTGATTTTTTTCTCCTCTTTGGTTCACCTCAATATCTGAAAGAATATAAAGTGATGGTTTTGAAAAACACTCAAAATGCAATTCTTTTTACATCGAACATTTCTATTCTGAATCCCTACAGCTTACAGAAGATTGAATTCCCCTGTGTAGCTCATGTGTCTTCGCTGTGACCAAAGATTGTTAAGGTGATAGACCAGCTGTTCTCAAAAAAGCATTCAAAACTGTAAATAACTCTTGCTTTTGGATAAAGAGAAAAACTCCCATTAAAAGTTTTCTAAGAATATCCTAAGCAACATATATCCTGAGAAACTGTCATATTCCAGGTCCAGGTAGTGGTACAGTGCCCAAATATAGAGGGGCCATAGAGGCTTTGGGAAAGAGCAAAGGCAGGTCTCCAGATTCTCTCAGTAATAAAGTTCTGGGATTTTTTTCCTTTACAGAAACCTCTGGGGAGTGTAAACAGCTTCATTGCAGTGGTGCAGGAAGAACCAACCTGCTCTGCAATACTTGTGAAACAGCAGCAAAAGTCAAGTTTCTGTATCTCTCTTTCTTGACAAGCCTTTCTGCACTTCCCACTTGCTCTGATTTTATGTCACCATTGATTTAGTGAGTGATTTTGTGCCTTTCAACATGGAGAGTGAGGACTACAGTAATTTCCATGAGCTCATCAAAACTCCAATGGCTTTTACATCTTAGCATCCATCGTGATTTCACTTACGTTCAGTGAAATCTCATCCCAGGCTTATCTGGTGAGATAGCTGATTCCTGTCTGCTGCAGAGAGAGCCTTTGGCTGCTCTCTGCCTTAGCTCTTCCAACAACCTCAAGACACCCCAAACCCCACGCAGACACTTTCCAGGTACCTGACAAGCCTAACACTCCTCATGGCATGCAGCAGCGTAAGCTTCTAGCAGTTTGAACTCAATTCCTGCAGTCCAAAATTCGATGTCATATTTGCCTGCAAACCGGAAAGATGGCTATGCCCAGATCCAAACTAAGCTCTGTGGAGTGTGTATATGTAATGCCAGTCCTAGTGACACAATGTGCCGTTCAGAGCAAAGATAGCTCAGGCTGCCTTTAGTAATGGAAGTGGCATAATTGGCTGCAACACCCTGTTAAGCTTTACTGTTATTATTGTTATTATTATCACGGAGGAAGGTGTACTGAGCTAAGCAGACTGTCATACTGATGATGCTAATATTGCTCTCCGTACCCATGGCATTATGAAAGAAGATGACTGTAACACTGCTGTGCAGAACAACCACTGATTTCATAGTCCGTATTTCAGTTCATGAAGCTGACTCCCAGCATTCGTACCTTTTTTGTCATTTCTACCCCTGTCACCTTGAAATGTGGTTTCAGCACTTTTCCATCTCCACTGTTAGTGCATTTTGGGATTTACTCAGATCATACTTTGCTTTTAAGAAGCTGGCAAGTCTATTACATAGAGTCATGGTTTCAGTAGACAGTAAAAAAAGAAACCCTTTAGGTCAGGCTGCTGCTTTCCTATCACCCCACTGCTGCTCCCTGGAGCAGGTCCTCTTCTATTTAAGTTTCCCAAGAGGTAACACTGCCATTGCTTCTTCAGTGAAGATGCTTTATAGTCTGTCAGATTTTACCAGCTGGGAACAATTCCCCAAATTTAGATGACATTTTCTCTATTATAAATTCATTCAGTTATTCCAGATTCCTATTTCTAATGCATGATATTTTCTTTTTTCCTAATACAGCCAAAAATAATATCTCTATCACTGGTATATTCCCCTTTCAGTTCAGACCTTTTGAATGATTATTCCATTACACATATTCAGGTTGTAACCTTGCTAAACAGTTAAGCTATTGCTTACATAGGAGAACATGAAAAGTTGCCAGATCTAGAAATATGGGTACAGTTTATTTCCAGACTATGTTAAAATATACTCTGAGGTTAGAACAATTCTTTTCACTTTTACTTAAAAAGACAATCTCTGTTGTTTGCTGTTCACTTTGTTTGCTTTCATTTTTCTCTAAACTCCTTTTTTTTTAATGTATATTTTTGCAAGTAGATATCCTCACCTCAAATCAAGAAAATTTCCTTTTTTACAATCTGTTTCAAATTTAATAATGTGATCATTTGTGTGTTAGAACAAATTAAAATCAACAACAAAACAAAGATTTCATGTGATCTCACACTTATGATAGAAATCAGATCTATTAATATTACCTGACTGTTGGATGACTTCTCTTGCTGCTGCCCCTTGGGCCTACAAACTTCCCTTCTTTGCTTTCTCTTCTTAACCTTTTGAATACCTTGATGGTACATGTGTCTGATGAAAACTGTGTGTTCACCTACTGTATGTTGATTAATCATCAAAATTGTACTGTTTGCTCTTCTATCCATTTCTCACAAAATCAAATAGAAAATGAACAAAAAAAAAAAGTAACAAGTTTGTGCACTATTTAATAAATGCTTCCTCATAAGATACTTGACAGTGTGAATACATTTTTGAATATGGTGATAGAGGGTCACTTTATTAAGTATGAAATAGGACTCCTTATCACACTCCTGTCATGTATGAACATACATGGCATGTTCATACCTGGGCAATCCTGCTTCTTTGAATGGTGCTGACCTATATCAAACATGCATTTAGTCATCCAGCCATGCATTACATGCTACCATTCGCATTCCCCATAGAATCATGGAATCATGGAATGGTTTGGGTTGGAAGGGACCTTTAAAGCATGGACAACTTCCACTAGACTAGGTCGATCAAAGCCCCATCCTACCTGGCCTTTGTGTTGTACTTTGGTTTCCATGATAAAGCTTGGCAGACACCAAACTAAACTCTGGAAGAAACAAGGTTGGGGTTCATCCAATGCAATTAAGCTATAAATGGGAATGCAGACCACACCACTGGGTTAGATTAGTATTAAGCAAAAAACCCTGAGATATGCATATTATGAACAGAAGGTCTTTTAAAACAACTGTTTTCAGTGCAGACCTACTGCTGCTGGTCTGAATTTTTTCTTCTAGCAAAAGCAGCCTGTAGTTTTGAGGAAAACCGAGGAGCTGGGAATGAGAATTCAATGACCTGAGTAGGGGAAAAGAACATCTCCCAGTAAACCAAGCTGCAAAATGACATATGCGTCATCTTTCACCAACACTTTGAGGTTGTGTTGATACTGGAACCACTGGAGGAAGTGTTGAATCTTTCAAAATTCCAGCATTCCAGCGATTCATACAAACCTCTCTCTGTTCCCAGAGAGCTGGACATTTTCAAAGGAACACAGTATACTAGTCAGGAAGCTTGAGCCTAAAAACTCAAAATAACCAGGTTTCTGAGAACTTTTTAAGTGTTCCCAAAACAGTCTCAGCACTTCGAAGTTGAGCAGCGTATTCTCTGTGCAAACTTTATCATGAAAATATTCTACCAAATACCCTCTCTTCAACCCCAATCTTACTGAAAGCATTTTTAAGCTGGAGGTTTTTTGAATGGGAAAAGATCATTGTTCTGACTCCAGTGATCTAAATTACTGTTTTGCCATGGGGATAAAGAAAAGAGGAACTACTTCTATGAAGGCAATGGGAGTAGGATACAAACATTGTTGCTTTGCCAGCAGTACTCAAACATTTTCACCAAATGCTTTAATAAAAGAAGAAATTAATTTGAAATCAAAAGGAAGAGAAGTGAAAAGATAATGCCACAAAGTTTAATTTAATTTTCAACATTGTAAAGGAAAAAGGAACAGGCAAAATTATGTTAATTCCATCAAATTCAGTGGTAATAATCAGAATCCACAGATTTGGTCTCCAGAAAGTAGTTCATATTCATCTATCCTGAATATGCAATCTTGCACATCTTCTGCATTTCCTGGTAGTGTTTATACATGCTGAACACCAAACAACATTAGGCCTTGTGGTTATTTGATATAAATTTGTTTGCAAAATACACTGAAACTTCCTTTATCAAAGGTGTTTTATAAATATATCATAATCTCTCCACTCAGAAGAAATGGTTAAATAATAAATGTTTATATTTGCTATATTCATTTTGTAATGTGAAATATTAATGGTAGGGTTTTTTTCTTCCATAGATAAAAATATTTGCTGACAAATATTTTCAGGCTTTATATTTCAGCATCTTGTGAGTACATGTGCTAAAATGGCCAAGAAGTAGATTTGATACTGTTAAGTTTGCATTAGATGTCAATCAGATTGTCTTAATCCAGCTAAATTGTTGTATGAATAGGGAATGGGAGATTCAAATTGTTGATATAGTGGAGCAAAGCAGGAGAAGACACTAAATATTTCATGCACTAGCAGGAAGACTTGGTAACATTTCTCTCATTGAAGAAACCAGCTGTGACCCCATATGTAATCTGACATGCAATTATTTCTGGAAAATTTATTGTAAAATCCTGATTAGCTTCAGAGCTCTTGGAAAGAGCTATCAGGGAGGTCTTAGGCTAGAAGTGTCCTGCTTCATTCTCATACCTGTAAGAAACCCATGAAGGTCATGATCAAGGATGCATCTAAAACAACTGGCCATAGCCCAAGTTACATGAAATGACATTTAGCTTTCAGATTTCCCCTGCTCACACTACTGACACTGATGGGCAGATTGGGAGATTAGGAGCCCACATTTCACTAAGTGAGCTCACTTCGGAGCTCAATATGAATTCATCCCTTCTGAGGCTCCATACAGCCTGAGGAGCGCTGAGCAAGTTCAAGGCTCAAATACTTTTGCATAACACAAAGTTGTTTAAACCCTGTGGCAGCACATATCCATTGACTTTAGAAGCAAAATAATGAGTTGCTAGTCCAATTGACTACATAGACCCAAACAGATAACATTCTGATCTCTCTCCAGAAAGTGCAGAGAAATTCCCTTTGGCTGATGATTTAATATCTTGGCTTTAAAGTAGTGATATGCAATCTCTTGGAAATTGTACTACTGCTGCCCCATGTTCTCATTCTTCCTTGTGTACCAACTGACCCAGCCACCTGCACTTTATGTAATGTTTTACAGTTTCTTCCTGCAGTATTGTGTGGGAATCCAATAACTACTCTGCAACCAGTATGGGGTTTTTTTTGGCATGCTATAAGTAGAATCCAGCAGGATGCCAGTTTCCAGGATTGTCTGAGCCCCTGTATAGAGACCTTGTCAGTTCCACCAGGTTTGATACATTTTTCTTTTACTTATTAGTATTCAGGGAGTATGTGTGTGTTCAGACGGATCACTTTCTCCTAGTACTATCATTTTCCCATAAATATACGTTAGTGCCCATTGCTGAAGACAGGAGCCCTGGGGTGGATTAATATTTCGTCTACTCTAGTACTTATGCATTACAGTTCTGAAGCTTCACAATTCAGACATCTGCACTTCTCTTCAAAGATGATGAAGTCAGATTATTATCATGGCTCAGGTGCTGTATCTTCTTTTCTGGACCTTTTCCTACAGCAGTAAATAATGAAAGGAGAATGGTTTAGGGTTTTTTATACAGGCTTTCTTGGCACTGATTTTTTTTGTTTGTTTATGCATGAAAGGAAGAAGGCAAAGAGGATCATGCTTTATTTGGAATAGAATATGATGAATTTCATGTGTGTCTGCTGTCACCATGCAACCCTGAAGAAACAAATCATGATTATTGAGTTCCCACAAAGCTAGATTTGTGGGAAAGAATATGAAAAATAGATCCTCACCATGTAGAAGAGTCACTGCTGAACATGGCAGTCTTTGATGACCCCAAGAAAACAAAGTTGATATGGTCATTTAGTTAGACAAAGAAAGTTTGAATTACTAAACCTGGGTGAACATCTCACAGGTTGTATTGCAATGAAGGTATTTGATGTCTTCCTTTCTGTTTCAAATACTGCTATAAGTATCTGTGATCAATGCAATCAAATAGCTGTCAGAGAAGAACTAATCTTTTCCTAGTAGAAATTCAGGGACGTGAGACTAAATTTGACACAGAAAACTACATAGGGTACTCTATTATGAAAACATCAGTAATTCTAAACCATAGACTTGTGTAAACACCCTTATTCTGAAGTCAGAGCAGTTCCTTATTTTTTGTTTCTCTTTAAACTCTTTCTTAAATGACACAAACCAAACTGAAAAGACAGACATTTTTATGACAGAATGAAAGCAGCCACCAGCATAATTATCCTGCTTTCCTGTGGAAACAAGGACTGAAAAGGAAAATTAAATGTCCAAAAGACAGAGAAAAATTATCAGCCATGGGTTTGTGGGTATTAATGCTCTTTCTCATTTCAAGTGGGTGAAAGTGTTGCTCTAAACCATACCAATGGGTAGGCCACAGAATAATTTGCATTCAAATGTTTGTCTGTTCAAAGATTTCTTGCATAGAGGATTATGCAAAGTAGATCTGTGCCTCCTCTTCACTTAATAAATAGGTTATATAAAATTTCAGTCGTATTTGACTATGCATTCCATTTTGCTGACCAATAAGGTAAATACATATGCATAATATTTCCTCGGAACAGATCTGGGTGTAATGTCATTCAAAATAAATTCTGCTTTGCCAGGAACAGACAGTGGAGAAACATTCTCTTCCTTTGCCACAAGCTAAACAGGGGGAAGAAGCCCTTAGCTATTTGTAATGCTTCATCCAAACTAGGGCAGTAAGAGTACTTGACATTTCTTGCTATCTACCTTTTACGCTGGGGGTTAGAACTGGAACAAATTTTTCTGCACAGAACTTCACAATACATTGATACAATGGCTTGATGTATGAAACTTGGGTTAAAACAGAACTTCAGGAAGCTTTGAGAATTAATTTGTAGATCTGGAATAGAAGATGGAATCCCACCTCCATTTCCCAGCTGATCTTACCCTCTTTAAGACCCCACTCCTAGACAGCAGCCAAAGTGACATGAGATGAGTCTTGTATTTTTGTGTGATATTTTTAGTCTTCCCTTGGTAACTTGACTGTGAAACGAAATCCTTAATATTTTGACATTGAACATCTCATAGAATCACAGAATAGTTAGAGTTGGAAAGGACCATAAGATCATCCAGTTCCAACCCCCCTGTCATGGGCAGGGACACCCCACACTAAACCATGCCACCCAAGGCTTCGTCCAACCTGGCCTTGAACATCGCCAGCGATGGAGCATTCACATCTTCCTTGGGCAACCCATTCCAGTGCCTCACCACCCTAACAGTAAAGAATTCCTTTCTTAGTAAGGAATTTCTTTCTTACTCTCCATCAGCTCAGTACCAGTGAGGAAATATACTGTAGTTAAATTTCATGGGTAGTATTTCAGCCTCCCTAGAAACACGGTTGTTTCTACACTGGGTACCCACTTCTCAGCTTTCAAAGAATACTTTGTGGTCACAATGATTAGAATTGAATTTGGGTTTAGAACAAAAGCTGGGAAGTTGTTGGGGCCTGATTGGACAGGTGGAGGCAGGTGGTCTGTTGGGATATACTTCTGCCAGACTGGCTGGCTTGGAGAAGGAGATGAGCAGTGCAGGGAAGTGTTGGACATCAAGTGCAAGCAGCCACACCAGTGGGTACAGCCTGATGTTCCCCTTCTGGCTCAACTGTGGAACATTCTTGAGCTGGGAGCTATGGGCGCACAGACACGAGTGCAAAGAAGAGTCTAGCATCTGGAGCACAATAAGTAAATGACCTCAGATTTAGTTTCTTGGAGCATCTAGAAAGATTTGCCTTCATTTTTCATCCTATGCTAAGCACTGCATGAGGACAAAACTGGGAGAGTCACTGAACCAGTATTTGAGATTGTGTGAAAAAACACAGGTTGAGATTATGAGCTGTGGCTGCAACTCCTGGCTTTGTCACAGACAATCCATGGAAGCTTAGGCAAGTCACTATGTATTGTGTGTGTCTTCCTTATGGAGCCTAAACTGGGAGCATTGGAACTTTATTGCCGCAGTTTGCCTTCTTTCCTCAGTTTCCCTCCACAGAACAACAAGATATTTTCTGATTCTTCTCTACAGTGTCTAAGAAGGAGATTAAGGATTTTCATGGAGATGCCTGTCTATTGTGAACCATAAATAAAAAATATGCAAGATTTATCTTCCTTGTTACGTTGCTGTCCCAAAAATCCTATTGCTTTTTCAACTGGAAAAGACAAGTTTCAATTTTCACCCAATACTATGGCAGGAATATTTTCTGCATCCTATGAAAAAGGGCGTATGTAACACCACAGAGCCACCTACATTCTGATTACTGAGTGGCATGAAATGTACATAGACACCCTCCAAAACCCTTTTCTACCTGCTAGGTTAACTACATGCAAGAAGGGCATAAATTCTGAGGCTTAAATAAATCCACTGGATTTCCAGCTTAATGACAGTGTTCCACTTGCTTTCATTCGCAGTGCCAGCAGTGCATTTGTATATAGTTGTTGAATCGTTTCTGCTACTGAGCAATTGATGTCAAGTGACCCTTACAACAAGAACATTGCAGACGGGGAAGCTTTTGTTTTTTATTCATTTGTTCCCCTACCAAGACTATCATAATGAATGGGATATCACAATTAAAGAACTGTGTATTCATCTATGGGATTTTCCGGTTGGAAAAGATGATGACGGCAAGATGCACAGCTTTCACTTAGTGGGGACAGCTCTGAGATTCTAGACCTGGATTTCTCTCCATCATCCCTCCCTGCATGTAGGCATCAGCTCATGCTTCTTCACACTCCCTCTTTTCCACCTCTGTAATTTAAGGACTTAGAAGTTTTCACTGAAGGTTACTATAAACCCTTTCACTGCTAAAGCCATCAATTAGCTTTTGTTCAGACCTGAGTCTGAACAGAGGTGTTTGGAAATACAGAGCTGTTCTAGGTTGTAATTCTGTCACACTCAGGACTAAGCACAGCGGGAAAGCAGAAAAGCCATCTGCAGTAACTTTGGACAGATCAAGCTCACTGAAGAATTATTTATTTTATATGCCTTATGTAGCAGCTCACAGGCTTAGCTCCTCTGAACATGGTTTATAACAAATTTCCATGGTAACAGTGAAAAATATCCCAGTGGATCCAGTAACCACCTCTGCTTGACTTTGTTTTGAACAGAAGCAACATCGCCTCACACTGGTGTTACCTGTCCCTGGACATCTACAGATCAGCACAGGATAAGGTAGGGATAGAATACTTCCCATGTCCTTGGCTCTGCCATTGTTCTCTGGGGTAACCATTAGTAATCTTATTTGAGCACAGTAAAAATTATTTTCTATTTGTCTTGGTTTTGGTTGGGATGGAGTTAATTTTCTGAGTTTTGGCTTTAGTATGAGAATAATGTTGATAACACACCAATGTTTTAGTTGTTGCTAAGTCAAGGACTTTTCAGTTTCACATTCTCTGTCAGTGAGCAATGGCACAAGAAGCCAGGAGGAATCACAATCATGACAGCCAACCTTAACTAGCCAAAGGGATATTCCTTGCTATGGAACATCATGCTCAGTATATAAACTGGGAGGAGTTGTCTGAGAGGTGCCAGTCACTGCTTGGGAATGGGTTGAGCATGAGTCAGCGGGTGGTGAGTAATTGTATTGTGCATCAGCTGTCTTTCTTGGGCTTTATTCCCCTCTCTCTATTTCCTATTACTAGTATTATTATTGTAATTGATTTTATTTCCCTTATTATTATATTTTACTTCATTTCAATTATTAAACTGTTCTTATCTCAACCCATGGTTTTTACCTTTTTCTGATTCTCCTCCCCATGCCACTGTGTTGCACAAGCAGGAGTGGTACTTTATTGCCAGGTGGTATTAAACCACGACAATAATATATATGCAATTTTACATTACATTTCACTTATGAATTAATTTTGGACTATATGATTGTAAAATAATAAAGTATTCTAACATGTTTTTTCATACTATTACCTTATCATGGGTGCTTACAGACATCTGAATTACTGTTGGGTAGTAGCTTCCAGTTCCAGTTCCAAAAATATGTGCACATCTTAATAGGACCTTTGTCTTATCAGACAAACCTGTGTGAATGTTTCAAGAACCCTGAGGCATCTCAGATCATACTGGATGCATCTATTTAGGCAAGTGAACTGAGCTCTGCATCTCTGTTTTCCCTGCCAGCTCTAACCTGATCAACATAATGCTGAGGACCACAAAATGCTGCTGCAGTGCACATAATAAGGAAAGGATCATACAATTTTTTCAGGGAAAAAAAACAGAAAGGAGAAAAAACTATCAAATTGGGATTGTTTCTATCCATCTAAAATTTATTATTCTCATTGGTGTACCTTTCAATGCTGAAATCACAACACATGTAAAAGATTATTTTCCTTTAAAATGGGAACACATAACTGCCTCACTTTATCCCATCTACTCTCAATGAAAGCCTTCCCATTCCCTAAAACTCCAGAAGACAAATGAATGCCATAACATCTGGATTCTATATGTAGGAGTGAAAACATGCTCCACTCTTTTTTTCCAGTCAACTGCTCCTTGACAATGAAAAAGACCCCAGTGTTTCTGTAGCAACTAGGTGGTTAGCCTGAATGTGAAGCAAAGTGCACTCATGAAAGAACAAGCTCACCTGGATGATTATCCCTTTCTCAAGAAAGGATGCAATCGGGACAAAGAAAGAATAACTTCTTTTCAAAATAAATTAAAGACAGAGACAGAACCAAATCTGTCAGAATAAATGGACCTCTAAACTTGCATTTTCATATCTGTTAATACAGTCAAACACAGGAGTGTGTGTCTGTGTATTTGTGTCATCTTTCATAGTTTTTAGAGGGAAGTAAAGTTTGTCCTTCCACATGTCTGAGTCTCTCTGTGAACAGTTTCACACAAGTAGAGAAGTTTTGGGGGTCTTCCCCCAACAAAAAGTCACATCCAACAAAACCAAGGTTTCATGTAAACGGACCCATTTCAACCATTTTCTACCAGAAAGAGGTCAGATCTTGTTAGAGTCTAAGAGAAGACTTGCTTTCAGAAGTAGCTCCTGGGGCTCCCATGCATTTCATCACAGAATATAGAAACAAGCAGTTCAAAAACAACCAGCTTTATACTGAGCTCTCTTAGGATCCCCTTTCAGAGGATTTTTCATTGTCTTAAGGACTCTGAGGTTTTTACATTCCTTGACCTCAGCATTTTAGGAGATTTCCTGTTAGTCCTTTAAATGTGGGATACTACCTGTCTCATTTAGGGAGACAAACCTTTTGTTTTACTGTTTTCCATGGAAGTATTGCCTTGGTGAGAGATGATTTTTCAGCAAGGTAATTAGGAGAATTTCTTTTAGCTAGAAATTCATACACTTGAAAACAGGGAGATTAAACCTCTTAGAAAATGAAATGTGTCTCATAAGACTGACATTTCTCCCGAAACCATCTCAACAGGGTTTTAGCTGAAATGTGTTGGCAGTATGGAATCTTAAACGCAGCTGTGGGAGTCATGCAACATCATAGACATAATGCCGAAGATGGGGCTTTAAACTAAAGTTTCTCCTATGATGTTCTACAGCTTTGGATGGTGAGGAAGCATGTGGGTATAATTGGGTGGAAACACAAATCCACCCACTGCTGTAAAGCAGACAACATTTCGGTATGATTCATAGCATGTGTCTTACGGTAACTTAGATCTTTACTTCTTATTTAAGCCATGTACAAGTTTTTCAGGAACACCTGCATTGTTATTTTCCTGGGTTTGACATTGCCCACATAATTATATGACAGTCTTCCAACTCATTATTTCCTTACTGGGAATTATATTCAAGAAATACCTAAACTTAGTGCCGAAACAGTTTTTCATCTTGTGATAGAGCCTATGCCTAGTTTCATAGAAGCTGTTGGTGAAACCTCCTACTGATCTTGATGCGGGAGATCTGCGATATTGCTGTTAAAGTTCTATGAAATCAGATAGTCTACATTGCAATTCCTGTTGCTCATTTTCACTTTCCAGTGTGGACCTACCACAAGCAAAATGAGTCTCCAAAGGAAACAAACCTCCCTGGGTAATTGTAATAGCTCTGGGACCACTAAATGCTTCCTAGTAATTCTTTTACCTACCTCCTATCTTTAACAAGCTTATGTTCCTCCAATATGCTTGCATGCAGTCTGCATTTCTGAGTGTTTGGGGGGTAATAGGGTCTTTCCACTGTGCAGTATACCTATACAGTATACACTTCCCAAATTGTTTCAGTAACTGCATATCCTGTTCCTGAGTTACTGGGTCATAAAGAGTAATTATTGCAAATATTACAGATTTTAGTTGATAATTACTATTGAAAAGAATCTTAAAATGTTTTTTTCTCATAGCAGAACACAAGACTCAAATGATTCAAGATGCTCCCATGTATGTTATGTTCATATTTCCTACACTTTTTTTCTCTTTAGAACCCTATAGTTTCCTTAGAAACTATAGTATATGGAAAATATAATTTCCTTAGAAACTATGTGATTTAATAGAATCATAGAACAGTTAGGTTTGGAAAGGACCTTAAGAACATCAAGTTCCAACCCCCTGCCATAGGCAGGGATGCCTCACACTAAACCATGCCACCCAAGGCTTCATCCAAACTGGCCTTGAACACTGCCAGGGATGGAGCATTCACAATTTCCTTGGGCAACCCATTCCAGTGCCTCATCACTCTCACAGTAAAAAACCTCCTCCTTATATCCAATCTAAACTTTCCCTGTTCAAGTTTGAACCCATTACCCCTTGTCCTCTCACTACAGTCCTTAATGAAGAGTCCCTTCCCAGCATCCCTATAGGCCCCCTTCAGATACTGGAAGGCTGCTGTGAGGTCTCCACGCAGCCTTCTCTTCCCCAGGCTGAACAGCCCCAACTTTCTCAGCCTATCTTCATATGGGAGATGCTCCAGTCCCCTGATCATCCTTGTGGCCTCCTCTGGACTTGTTCCAACACTTTCATGCCCTTTTTATGATTCGAGTAATACAAGAAAGAAAAAGTTGCTTCCACNCCTATCTTCATATGGGAGATGCTCCAGTCCCCTGATCATCCTTGTGGCCTCCTCTGGACTTGTTCCAACACTTTCATGCCCTTTTTATGATTCGAGTAATACAAGAAAGAAAAAGTTGCTTCCACTTCCAAAGAAGGGCTAATATCCAAATAGAGAGAAGAGATCATTTTCTCTTTTCAAAATCAGTGATCGGGCATTACCAGGGATAGCCTGTCTTCCTACTTAACATGCAAATGGTATTTGTCCATTTGCTAGGCAAGAAGTCCACCATGGTGGAGTTAGTATCAGCAGCATATTAAAGCACTAAATATGCTCTCAGCAGAGCTGGAACAAACACCTTGAAATTGTTAACTTGCCTGACTGTGAGTGCAGAGGGACTGGAGTCCAGGTTTCTCCTGAGATGAGGGAATAATTGCTGAAATATTCAATAAAGGCAGAGAAACAATGGCAGCTTCTCTTTCAGTGTTATTTTGTGTAATGTCTCTTAAGTTGTTTGATCTGAAGAATGTTGGGTGTTGGGATCTAAAATGGAAGGAAACTACAGATGGAAATCATGATTAGTTTTGGGAGGATTAATGGAAATTAAATGCTCACAACATTCAGGTAATTCTGGACCTGCACAGACATTGCAGACCCACAGATTGTCCCCACAGGAACCCCAAACCTGGGTGCTTAACTTCAGACATCTCAGATGTGCCTATTGTATTGAGTCTCTGGGTAACAAAAGGACCATTGTCATTAAGCAATTCTAGACACAACTCTTCATCATGAAAAAATTTGAAGTAAAACAAACGAATCACAGCCTAAGTGTGCTTCTCCGTGCATACAAAAACAATTTGAGTAAACAGCTCTGATGCAACCTTCCTGATCCATACACTTCTTTACTGAGAAAAGATATGTCTTGTTCCTCTTGGTTTTGAAAGCTTTAAAATCTTTCAGGTTTGCTCAGTGGCAGATCAGAACTGATGAGACTCTTAATTTCAATTTCAAATACGTAAAATGTATGGCAGCAGGCAATCTCCCAGGTATTCTCATGTCCATAGCCATTAGTCTTTCAGAACTTAAGTCTTCATTAATAGAATAAAAATAACAGTACTTTCCAGGACCAGAAAGATTCTGGGAAGATAATTACATTAAAAATTGCAAGGTGATGCAATGCTACATTAATGGAATTATGTCTTGCACTCTTGAGATTATCAGTAAATAATCAGTTCATTAAAAGTATAAAAGTATTTATATGATGTCCTGGAACATCCTCAAAAGCATCTAAAATGTGACATTGTTAATTCCTTCTGACTCTCAATCCTTTTAAGGACTTCTTGTTCACTGCTGAACAGTGAACTAATTTATTCCACTCTTCCAGTTCCATCATGGTGCCAGTGTCTTTTTCATCCCAGCTTCCTTAATTATTGTTTGCAAACTGGGATTGCCCAGATATTGAACCACCTACACATGCCCTCTGCTTTGAACGTGCTATGTCAAAGTGAGAGACATCTGGAGGGAGGTTTAGGTGAAAAGAAAGGACAGAAAAACACTCATAATGTACCTGGTTAATTTTGCAATAATGCAGATGAAGAGAAATTAAAAGGTACATCTGAGATGTCTGAATTAATGGTAAAGGAGACAACGTCAGAGAGAGATCATGAGCTGTTCCATCAGTTCCTGTTGGTCATTAGAACTGTGTTAATCTCTTTTCTCTCTTTCGTGTTAGCAATTTGCTACTCCCTCGACTCTGAGGACTGTAGCAGTGGACTATGGACATGTATCCCATTTAGTCATGAAACACTTATGCCTGTCTCCCATTAGATTAATGTTTCCACATCATATTGCAGCAAAGCTATAACCATCAGCCTGCTGATAGCTCTTACACATTTTAAGTAATTTTTCTCCCTTGTCAAGACATCAAATCAACATCATAAAGGAGAAATTTAATGCCTATGCAGCATTTAGACAGAGAAACAGAGAAATTATGTCTCATGAGTCCTGGTGTGAGTAATTTCATTAATTCCTGTTCAAGCAGTTCCAGATGCTGTCAATCACTTATTTGCCTTTCAGTTAACAAACAAGTTCATTAGCTCTGTTTTTTCACCTGTTGTAGGAACTTTGAACCTTTCAAACTACACTTTTCTAAAAATATCCCAAAAGGATGAAATTATTAATTTAATTTCTAGTTGAATGTTTCATCCACAACTTATTTCAGATAGAGTGCTCAGTAGTAAATGAAAATCACTGCACATCGATAGCCAAAATAAATTAGCAAGTCACCACTGCCCAGTTACCTTGGTATTAGCATACAAATATCTTTGATAGAGACTTACAGTTCTGTAGCACAATTGGGTCAAAACAAGTTAGAAAATTTTGGCTGCTCACAGTTGCCTGGTGAAGTATTGCTCTTGTATCTTCATGAGGTTTTGGAAGATCAAAACCAAATCACAAAACCATCCTTCCTCATTCATAAATAACAACTGGAAAAATCTGATGGATGCTCCAGAATTTGTTATTCATAGTGTCTCAAGATAATAAATTTCTCATGAAGCCATTTGGATTTTTCACTTTTCTACATATATGGGTTCTTTAGTCTTCCATTTGTTCCCTTAAGTCATTTCTTCATTCCCGTATTCTTTCTAAGGTCATCTAAAGGTTTTCTCAACTAATATAAGAAATGAATTCACTTTGTTTTCTTTCTTTCCTCAAAAATAGACAGACCAAAACTACTACATCCAGAAATCAACTTGTCCTTTCTTTTATTCAGACTGAGAAGCAGACTTGCTCAACAAATAGCTCCAATTTATGTCTGTCGTTCACAGTGTAAGGTGTGGGAGAATATGTTATAATACAGCTCAGTTTGCTCTGTTTCCTGAGCTCCAGGGCCCTTTTGTGGTGCTATTGACCTTGACAGAGCTGAGAAATTTTATTTAGTGTTGCTGTTTTCTTGACTGAAGTTTACATATTTTAACTGGCTTGGAAGATGTGTGTGTGTTTCAGACAATAAATGACTTCAGGCATTCTGATTCTATCAGTCAGTGAGATATGTCTTCCCTTGCTCTGAAGGCTACTGAATTTTATACATTTTATAGTGAAACAGCTGAAGATATTATATGTTGGTTGTACTATTGGAAATGCATACTATTTCAGCTTTTTTTTCCCTCTTTTTTTAATATAAAGGAATTTATCATTTTGTTGATGCTTGTTGATAATCTTGCATAGAACAACATCCCTACAATGGCAAACTACTGAATGCCAGAAGCAACTTGGTAAATAATGCAGCCACCTCCATGAAAATTACTGCAAGGTTCAGTCATTAAGCACTATCTGACACCAGTCTATACAAATACACTTACTTTCACAATCTAAACATAAACGGAGATAAACATACATAAAATGAGTTTTTACCTAAGTAAATAATTGAAAAATAGCCACAAAATCTGGTTATCATCTCTGGAAAGAAATATCCTAGTCAGAGAAAAAAACATAAGACAGTTATCCACCAAACATGGATATGTTTCTAAGGAATCTGTTGTGTTCTTATGTGTCAGATCAGTGCCTGACCAAGTCCTGAACACAGCAAATCTGTAATGACTTTGGGAAAGGTGTTTTTGGCTGGAACAGGAATTAACCTTTCAGAATGAAGAAGGGTTTATGTGGCTAATTTCCCTAGAGCTATCTGGAAAGTATAGCCTCCCAAGCTGTTTACAGACTATGAAATGGACAAAGAAAACAATGGATAAATGCATAGAGAAGAACAAAACATTTCCTCTTCAGTGCTTTTCCCAAATAAACATTTGGGGTTCTCAGGTATGAACCATTAAATAATCAAATAAACACAAGCATTTAGAGGATATTTTTTCCAGTTCAAGCACGATTCCAGGTTTAATTATAAAGAGCTCACTCAAAATGGTTTGAAGCAAACATTTTCATATTTCACAACAGGTATCATCAGTTACAACAGAACAGTCACCTTCCCCAAACTTTCTATTAGAATATTCACCTTCAGCTACCATTATTTCTGAAGAGGAAAGGTGGTAAAGATACTGCAAGGAAAAATGACTGTTCTGGCACTTCCTACCTCAGGTGCAATACTGGTCTTTTTGTAGCTGTAAATAGAGGTGAAGCAAGGTCGGTGGAAATAGGAAATATCTTTTATGATATCCTTGGAAAAAAAAACAGGCACTTTTAAGCCCCTTTCTTCATTTCTCAGCTAGAAACAGCAGCCTTCAAGATAAAATCTAGCCCGGAAACAGTATCTCTGCATTTCACTTGACCTGTCATTTCTCAATGTCTCCAAGGCTTTCCTGTATAATTGTACAACATACCTGGAGAGGGCATGGTCACTTGATAGTTTTTCCACTGTAAAAACTTCAGGGTGAAGATATATCTCTCTTTTGAGACCCAGGGCAAATAGCTTCATGTTTCAGTGCTTGGATCTCTCCTTCTATCTTTAGTGTTCTCTGTTTACTACAATTTTGAAACCACATCTTTCTTCACTTTCTATTTCCAGTGTGTTGATGTTTCCATCAGAGCTGAGTCATCTCACAGAGTAAGAAGAAAGAATAGGACTTTAGGGTACTAGTCTCCTGACTTATATGTCTGGTTTAGGATAAGATGAGTCACACTTGATGGGTCTTATTTTTCTCCATTTATTGTAGAGGGAGTTCAAAAGACATCAGATGTAGGTGTTGAGATGGAAAAAATGATGACTACCATACTAAGTTACTTAAGAGACCATCCATCCCTTCACATTTGTGTGCACCGTATTTATTCAATGATCATACTAGAGGACTCAAGCACCTGTGCTCATGATTCACAATCAGGAGTTGGAAGATAAGATCTTAGTTTTCTTTTACAGATTTCATTTGTTACTGTAGAACAAATGATAAGTATTATTTTGTTGCCTACTTAAAATAAAAAGAGTGTCCTGAAGGCTTGTTAATGACAGCTACAAGACAAACCACATTCAAAACACCAAAATGTGTTCAGCTCCGTCTGTGTGACTAGTAGCTTCTGGAGCTACTTTTCTAAGTAATCTCAGCAATGTTGTGTGGATCATCTATACCATATTGGCATCAACAACCATGAAAGAGTTATCTAGATGCCATCCAGACATATTTCCTTTCTCTGCCCTTTGCATATCATAGGTGTTTCTTCATGACTGGTGCCTCACTTGTCTCTTGCACGCCATAGAATAATCCTGTCACGTTCAGCGGGTAGTTGGCTCCCATTCAGCACAGATTATGAAATTTGAAATCCAAAAGAAACTATTACGACTACAATTGAGGTTAAAAAGCAGGCCAAGTTCCAAAGTCCTCTATGATGGGCCACAATAAGAGGAACAGAATCATTGTTGGGCAACTTATACATCTTTTCCCTCCATTCCTAAGACTTTATGTCATCAAGATCTTGTGATAATGATACTCCTAAGCTTTGTATCAGGCTGTCTCTGAGCACTGGAAGAAATGTTTTGCTATTAGGGCAGCATTTGCTACTTAAACACTTGTTCCAATCTCTCCTACTCAAAGTGCAGGGGAATAGATGATAACAGCTGCTTGGTTCCATCTTGGCTGGGGCTATTCAACCTGGAAAAGAGAAGCTGCATTGTGACCTCATAGCAGCCTTCTAATATCTGAAGGTGGTTTACAAGGATGCTGGAGAGTGACTCTTCATCAGGGACTGTATAAACTGAAACAGGGGAAGTTCATGATAGATATAACGAAGAAGCTCTTTACTATGAGGGTGGTGAAGCACTGGAACAGATTGCCCAAGGAAGTGGTAAATGGTCCATCCCTCTCAGTGTTCAAGGCCAGGTTAGATAGAGCCTTGGGTGAAATGGTCTAGTGTGAGGCATCTGCCTGTGGCACAGGGTTGGAACTGGGTGATCTTAATGTCCTTTCCAACCCAAACTGTTCTATGATTCTATGGTTCTATAATTCTCTGATTCTATGATTTGGTCTACATTTTGCTTGTTGCCTACACTCCCTTCTCCTCCCCACCCTTTACAGAAAAATCCTGCTAGGCAAAACCCACAAAATTTCATTCAGCAATTTTTGCACTAAAATCAGGAGCCTGTTAATGCACTGTACTTTACCATTGCATGAAAAAGAAAGTAACACCACAAAACCCCTCAACTCCAAATTTGTAAAGTTCAGGCAAAAAATATTCCTTCTTTCATCAGGAATCATAGAATAGTTTGGGTTGGAAAGGACCTTAAGATCATCTAGTTCAAACCCCCCTGTCACGGGCGGGGACACCTCACACTAAACCATGTCACCCAAGGATCTGTCCAACCTGGCCTTGAACACCTCCAGGGATGGAGTATTCACAACTTCACTGGGCAACTCATTCCAGTGCCTCACTGCCCTGACAGTAAAGAACTTATATCCAGTCTAAGCTTCCACTGTTCCTCTGGCTAACTTTCTCTCACTGTTAACTTCCCTAACATTTAAAGGGGGAAGAAATAATTGTCTTGAATTTTGCTGGCTCTGACTCCCTACAGCCCAGTTTTGTAAAGTAGCCGTCTGCTCCCTAAAGAGCCCTGTGGCACCATTTCAGAGTATCTCTCTTAGGTTCAGGTTTTGCTGTAAATCTGGAACCGCACAGAGCAATGACATGCTTCATCCCAGATTTTAGCAGCCCGCAATCTTGATGTTATGCTTTAATTGAACTGAAATTACATTTAGGCAGTGCTTGAAATTACTGATTTGCCCTGATGCCATTGTTTTCATACACAAAGATCTTGCTCTGTACTTTTTTTTTCCCCGTCACCCTTTCCCCCTTGAATTATTTAGCATTTAGAAAGCTGAGCTTTGCCACTTTTATTTCCAGCCACAGTTTTATTGCTATCTAAGTGATTTACAAATCAAGCCTTGCATCTAATGGCACTGTGTATTTCCATTTCCACTGCTACTTTTTACTGTCGGCTCTTGTTGGATGGGGCAAATCTCAGACACAAATAACTGAAATTAATGTCGAATTGCATCATGTGCAGCTTGAATTTCAATTATGAGATCTGAGTAAAAATGCGTGTTTTCAGCAAATGGCAATAACACTGTGAATCGCCTGGCCCCAGAGAACACATTACTAGAAAGCATGCTACTGAAGACAAAGATGCAAGATTTCAGAATCTTAAAGCAAATCTGCTTGGCATTTAGTTAAGGCCAATAAACTGTGAGAATGAGCAGTCATTCAGGCCTTCAGCTTTTCTATCTCTTTCTTTATGGGTAGTCTGTGGCTGTTTAGAGCCTGACAGTCAACCATTTTCTTCTTGAATAATACAAAGTGAGCAGGGATTAATCCAGCCTACAAAGTCTTAGTGCACCCTAAATATGCTTCCAATGCTTATGGTTCGGCCTATCACTAGTCATGTATTTACTGAAAGGCCCAGTAGAAGCTGGTGTATATGAAGAGACAATGAGAAGATGTATTTCTCTGTTATTTGTGGTTCATCTGGTGATACAAAGAAGCTAAACTTTGTTAAGCTTCTGTTACAGTTAGGGAAATAGTTAGGTGCTTTCAGGACAGATCCATCTTATCTTCATGCAGATGTCTAAATGGGTCAAGGAATCACATTCTCTCATGCCCTTTCCTATCCATTGTCTTCAAAAGGTACAAGGTTATATTTAGAGTCCACAAAGTACAGTGCCCCATCACTGTTGAGGTTTATGTGCCTTCAAAAGCTTCAACCATATATAGGAATGACCTACATATCCAATGCAAAGAGGTATTGCAATGAAGCTGCACGTTATGCTTCTTGAACTTTCTGAAGATAAAAGCCCCTTCCATCAGAAACTGATTGAAACTTCATAGAACCATAGAATCACAGCCTGGTTTGTGTTGGAAGGGTCCCTGAAGTCCACCCAGTTCCCACCTGCTGTCATGGGCAGGAGCACCTCCCACTAGAGCAGGGTGCTCCAAGCCCCTGTGTCCAACCTGGCCTTGAACACTGCCAG
>NDXB01010183.1:0-41644 GCA_002631895.1 Agapornis roseicollis
TTTTTTTTTTAAATCTAGGGAACAGCTTCCATGTATTTCAAACGTTTTTACCTCAATAACTCAGTGATGGAGTATCATCCTCGGATAATAATGTGAGTTACTAATGCATCTTGGGTTATTCTGTCAAGCAGAATATTGGAGGTTTAATCTTTGTATCTGTAAAGACCTGAAAAAATAAGAAAGGATATCTGAGAGCTTAAATACAAGGTACGGTCACTTCCAGTTTCCATTTGGAAGTTTTTTGTGTTCAGAATATGGTGTTTTGAAGATAAAATTTTTCTGAACAGAACTCTTGATAAGAAGCTGCACACTACATATGTCAATTTTTTTCCTTTTTTCCCTCCTCAAGGCTGACGTGTGCATTTTTGGCCTGTAAAGTGGATGAATTTAATGTGTCCAGCGCACAGTTTGTTGGTAACCTTCGAGAAAGCCCTGCTGGACAGGAAAAAGCTCTTGAACAAATACTGGAATATGAGCTACTGCTTATTCAGCAACTGAACTTCCATCTTATTGTCCATAATCCATACAGGCCGTTTGAAGGATTTCTAATTGATCTAAAGGTAGTATTGTTTAATGTGTTACATGCCCCATATACTGGTGTAATATAGATCTGTCATGGGTTGTGTTAAAAAACTTTATTTGCTTTTGTGCCTGTGATTGTAAAAGATTTAGTTTCTAAAGTCATAGGCAGGTATCTGGGAGGAAGTTGGTTTAGTTGTGGCTGTAAGCACTTTAGATTATTTTTGGAGTAAGAAGATGGTCTGCTACTTTTTAGCATTACCAAGTACTATTGAATTATATGGTCTGAACTCACGAACAAGAAGGCAAGGAACACCTACTTACTTTCAGAATACTTCCTTTTCAGACTCGCTATCCAGTGATGGAGAATCCTGAAGTTCTGAGGAAAACAGCTGATGACTTCCTCAGTCGGGTGGCTCTGACAGATGCATACCTGCTCTTCAGTCCCTCACAGATAGCTCTCGCTGCCATATTATCCAGTGGTTCAAGAGCAGGAATTAATATGGAAAGGTAATCATTATGGGTGTGATTTAAACATCTTACTTGCTTCCTGTGTAAAATAGTTGGATTGTAGACATTCTTAAGTAGTACAAGTGTGTATTTACTGATTCTGATGTGTTCTTTAAGCATATTCCAAAACTGAAGCAGTGCTGGTTTTGGTTGGTTGGTTAGTTGATGGGTTTTTGGTTTTGATTTTCTGTTGTTGTTTGGGTTAGGTGTTTGGTTTGTTTTTGGTTGGGTTTTTTGGTTTGTTTGTTTTTTTTTTTGTTTGTGTGTGTGTGTGTATTTTTTGTTTTGTTTTGGGTTTTTTTCCCCTCCATTTTCAAAATGTAGATGACAAATGCAATAGTTGGTATATGATTTTAAATTTGGAAGAAAGGAAAAAAAAATACCAAATAGATGACTTTGTCCTAATTAGAGCAGCACAGGCTTTTCAGACGCATCTTGAAGGTCAGAGTGAAGAGCGCGGAAACACAGTAGAAACTGAGACTATTAAAACCACTTAAGGAATCACTTACCTTAAAAATCTTAGGTCTTTTTAATCTCAGCTTGCAGTCAAGTGCACTGAAGTCAGGTTACACTGAAGTGACAGCTGCTCCGTATGTGGAAACTGAGTGTTGTATTTGACTGGTACAGCTGTTCAGTTTCCATGAAAGTCCCTTTAAAACAGCATGCAAGTGCTGTTTCAAATCAATCTCTTTTTCTTTTGTTTTGTCTAGCCGCTGGTGTTTTCAAAGGTATTATCAAACACTTCGATATTATTACTGAAATGCATGTTTTGTTTGGTTTCTTTCCTTTTAAGTACAAAACACACTCCTTTCAGAAAAACAGCTGAGGTAGTTGCTGTAAGTAGCTGCAGCTGGAGTGTTTTAATCACATAATGCTCTGTGTGAGCAATTTGCACCTCAAGCATAACAACTGCAGGCAACAGGGGTTGATGCAAGATGCAAGCAGTTCTTTTTAAAGATACCTCACTTCCATCTGCTCTAAATGAAAGAACAAGACAGTGTAGGAGTGTCCTCCACAACATTGACTGTCCTCTTTGAACAGTGTAAAAATATTCAGGTGTTTACTGTGACTTGAAACTTGTTTGATTTCATTCCTAAACGCATATTCTGTACTGTTTGTGCCAAATTCAGAAAAGCATGCCTACAAAAAGACCTAGAATAATTTGTAGACAATGTGTAAATCAAGGTATGTGAACTTTTGTCTTTGCATATTTGTGAAGAGCTCAAGTCTTTGTCACTTGTCTGTACCATACTATTGCTATAACCTTGTCACTTACTGTTTTATGTGAGTTTGACATGCTGGGTATGAGAGAAGCTAATGCTGCAGCTCAAGTCTTGTGGACCTGTGGGTAGATACACACCTGCAGGGATGGGACAAAGCATGGGAGATTTGAAAATCTGTTGCTGCTGTGATCTTCAGTATATAGTTCAGTCTTGAAAAAGTGAAGGGTTCATGAAAACATAGGTGCTCTGCATAGTAGGTCATTTCAAATTAATCTTCAGTTCTGGTATTAGCACAAGGTTAAATAATACTCTTAAATTTGAGCTCTACAAGAGCACTGGTGTTAAGAAAGTAGCTGTCAGCTTTGTGGTGGCTGGTGCATCTGTCTGGGAGCTGCAACTGACACAGCTGATAATATCAGGAATGAAGTAAGTTTGAAGTTAAAACAGACTGAACAGGTTGATACGCTTTAGAGTCTTTGAATTTTTTTAATTTATCCATAAGTGCATTCCCTGGGAAGGAATATAACTACTTGGTTGTTGCCAGTCCTGTTGAGGGTTGTTGCTTACATGTTTTGGTGTTTTACTCAGGTGGTGTGTGTGTGTATTAATGTTCTTACTAAAAGGAAGTTGGAATCTCTGAGGAAGGAGGAAGGGGTTCACGGGCTCTTACAAGACAGCCTTTGCTTTCAGCTGCTAAAAGAAATTGTTCCATCTTTCAAACTTTGCTGTCTCTTGGTCTGATTGAACACTTCTGTACTATTTGCTTTTCCAACAGTCATACTGTGTAATAGTGTGATGTTAACATAACACTTGACAATCTTTAATGTAAGTTGACTTAACACAGTGAGGCTCAAATCCAATTCCATACATGGCAGGGGAATACTTTCTTCATGTTCTTACAGAAGAATGTTGCAAATTACAGATTTGCTTTTTTATCATGTTATAGCACTTTAATAACCAAAGTGTTCTTGCTAGGTGTAATCATGAAGCTCTAGCAGATGTAAGTAATGAATAATACATATTTTATTAACTAATTTTAGCTGCTACAAATAATTATAACACTTTAATGTAAGGACTTGCTCTTCCATGTCTTTTTACAGTTATTTATCAGAAGGTCTTAAGCTGAAAGAAGACAGAAAAATGCTAGCTAAGCTACTAGATGGCATAAAATGTAAGTAAACATTGGGAAAATGTGATAAACAGTATTTCTAAAGGAGGGAAAACAGCTTTTAACAAACAACAGAAACTTTAAGCAGAAGGTTGTGCTTCAAAGGGTTTTCTTTACCTGGTTGCTTGTGTAAGATACGTAAAACATGAGTGGTAGAATGAGCTACCTAGCTTGTGGATGCAAGGGGAGACAGTGAGGCTTTCCAGTGATCTGAATAAATGAAACTGAAAGCCAGAGGGCCTGATGCTTCTGAGAATATAAGTGCTACAGACAGTGAAGTGCTAGTAGCTGGCTACAAAGCAAGAACTTTGTTTTTAGAACTAGGTTATGGGTTTTGTAGATCGGGATGAAGTGACTCCCAGTTACTGTGTCTTAAAAATTAAAAAGCCTGCACATAACTGCTTCTACCACCAGAGGGTATCTTTTCTAAGTTAAATGGTTAGCGTTAAGCGATATGGCAGGATTTGTATTTCGCTTCTGTTTTGCAGCAGTAAAGATGTTTAGGTTTGCTAGTGTGAGAAATATATAGATAAAAATAATAAGAATGCCAGCATGGTTTAGCTAAGATAACGGGGAATGTAGTATACTAATTATTATGATTTCTAAATTAAATAAAAATCTGGGACACAACATTTCCAGTAAACAATTATTTAATGGACTCATTTAAAATGGGAGGGTAATAGCATTAAAAATGCAGTCCTTTGATTAAATTGACTGTAGTATAGAATGCACTATACAAATCACTAGGATCAGCAAATAAATTTAAGTTGAATTTATAAAACTTAAGATGCTCTTCCCTTTCTCTTCCTGCTAACAAATTCAGTTTTCAGGTTTCCATTGCTGTGATGCAAAGGAAATTCTGGGATTGCTTATTTTTCACTTGCATTATTCTGGAAGGTAGCTTCAGCCCAAAGGCAGCTCTTCTGTAAACAAATGATTGCTGGAAAGAAATTTTGTAGCCTCTATGTATGATTAGTTTAACAGAAAAATGCTGATAGGATTAAAAAAAATACCGTTTCTTGCAGGGTAGCTCTACATTTAAGTTTCATTCTTAAGACTGAAAGCAGTCTTTTCTTAAGAAGGAGGTACGATGCTGAATGTGAAAAATACCTATGCTTTTCTGAGGCTTATTAGCAGAGAAGCATGAACTCTACACTGCTATAACTTACCTTGAGGAAATCCAAGATCAGCAATGCTAACGACTTGTTTCAATGTAGTTCTTGTGCTTGGCTTCTGCTGTACCTTGATATTATTTAAAACTAATACTCAGAATAAGATGATAGTTAAGTCTTTTTGATCCTGTAAAGTTTCAGTGCTGGTAGGATGGGAAGTTCTGTAAGCAAGCAGTTAGGGGGAGTTAATATTTTGAATGTCTGATGCTTGGTTTGACAAATACAAGGTTTTTACGTTGTGAGATTTCTGTGCCAGCTGTTTGCAATATATTGCATGTTGCTTACAGTGTCTTTTGACTCTGTTTTAAAAGCTACATATGATGCTTTCAAAACAATGGAGTTGTCCGTGGGTTGCAGGAATCTATCCTACATCACCATGGTCTGCACCACAGGCTGCAGGGGAACCTCTGCTCTGGTACCTGGAGCACTTCCTCCCTGCTTCTGCACTGACCTGGGGGTCTGCAGGGCTGCTGCTCTCACAGACTGTCATGGCTCTTTTCCAGCTGCAGTTGTGCAGTTTTTTCCCCCCATGTATGTTCTCTTAGCGATGCTGCCACTGTTCTTGATGTGCTCAGCCATGGCGTGTCTTGTAGCTGGCTGTATTGGCTCCATAAGACATGGGAAGCTTCGAGTAATTTCACACAGAAGGCACTCCTGTAGTCCCCCACTGACAAAAACCTTCCATGCAAACCCTGTACAACAAGGTAGAGCAGAAATTATTTAATGTGCTTAGGGTTGTGTTGCCATTGTAGGCATGAACAATCTTATAAGGAAACATGAGCTTCCAAAGCCTGAAGAGGTTGTTGCTCTAAAACAGAAACTGGAGAAGTGTCACAACTTGGATCTTTTACTTAATACAAACTCGTAAGTAAATACTTGCTCTTTGATGTTAAACTTATGCCCTTTTTATTGCTATGGAAACATTAGTTTTCTCTGTGTGAGTGGTGGAGAGTGAAAACATCTAAATACATACACCAGGATATCTGTTCACATGCTTAGTGTGCGAGAGTGTCTGCTGGAATCTGAGAACCAAGATTGAAAAGCAATGCTTCCAGTAATACATAAATGTCTTCTTTTGTGCTGATTTACACAAACTAATTTGCAAGCTCCAATACTGATTATTTTGTAACAGCATTTGAAACCCTGGTGGCTTCTAAGGTTTGCCCACTTGATGTCATACATAGTGAGAATCAAGGCTTTAAAATCATATGATTAAAGTAAGAATTGTGTAAAGGGTTAATGTTTCTTAAGACTTATGTTGATGGCATAGAACTTCTGATTTTCTTTTCTGCCCTTTTCACTTTACTGCCCCCTGTGGACTTCTAGCAAGCTGCTAGTTTAAGCACTGGCAGGTTATTTTTATGTTACAGATAGGTCCATAATCTTAATTTTGTGGCCAAATAAGGAGACTGACTTATAAAAACTTTTTTTCTGCTTGGGGGTTAGGAAGAAGAGGAAAGGTTATGAAGATGATGAGTATGTTGCAAAGAGACCTAAAATGGATGAGGTCAGTAAGCCTATTGTACAGGTACTTTTTTTCCCACCCTAACTGCCATGAGAAAAGCAACACAGCTACTGAGACAAACTCCTGTACCCATTAATATTCTTTTATGTGTTATTCAGGCAGAATACATATATCCTGTACTTAGGAGGGTTCTTAAATATCCCAGTCTTTTGTGGGGAGGGGAGGAACATGCAGGGCATACTTCCTGCTGTTCCCTGAACATTGAAAGTATTTTAACAAACCACAGACCAGCATCAAGATTTGTACTTCAGCAGGGGAAGTTCCCATGATGCCAATGAGGGGGAATAGCTGTGAGACTGAGGTTTGGAGTGCTGTGATGGAGTTTTTGAGAAGCCAGGAACTAAACACCTGTGGGGAAATTCCAGCTTTACAGGTGGAAACTCAGAATTATCGGTCAAATAAATGAGTATATGCTGGAATAAAGTCAAAGTAGGCTTTTTGAAGGAAGTTTTTATGTGCTGATTTTATTTTTTTTTTTTTGCTGGCCAGTGTTTCTAAAACTGTTTTTGATGCTTTGTTTGGCAGCTTGCACAATGCAGAAGTCAGCTGCTGGACTGAATTTCTACTTCAGCCAGTTTGCTAGCAACACTTCCATAAATGACAGCTGAGTAGCTAGTACCCCAGGTTATAAGAACAAATAGAAATAAGGTGGAGATGGACTGAGGAGAGCTGCCAAACAGAATTAAGCAGAATTAAGGTAATCTTTCAGAGCTAACCTGAATGCTTTTCAGAGCTTTTATTTATGACATTGACTGGAAGCTGTAGAGAATGCATTCTGGTAGAGCTTTGTGAAGAACTGTTTTTAACTGGACTTCTCTTGATACTGAAGATGTTGTCCGTCTAGATGATCTAAGGCACCTTAAGAATGGCATTTAGAAAAATTTGGTAACAGCTGAAGAGGGCCATCTGTTAACATAAATGCTGGATGTGTGTTTTCACTTACATAACTTTCCACTTTCTCACAAAATGACTGAGAGAACAGATTCTGCTGAGCTCTGGAGACTTGTTCCTTAAAGGTGCTTGTATTCTAGTTATGCTGCTATGGTTTGAAGCAGTTTGTATTTTTTGTTTGTTTAGTGTGAGGTCTCCCTGCTTATGGCAGGGGGGTTGGAACTAGATGATCTTAAGGTCCTTTCCAACCCTAACTATTCTATGATTCTATGATTGATGGTGTGTTTTGATATTGTTGCATTGTTTTTCTAATAAACATATATTCAGAATCCTTTTTTTAAAGAAATAAACTGGTTTGATAAATCTGCCTACCTTTCATGTTAAGCATTCACACAGTGTTAACTGATCCTGAAACTTAGAATTTTTAACTATTGGTGTACCTGAAGTGTGAAGGGTTTGAACTTGCATAATTTCATTTCTGAGTAACTGTCACATACAAGAGCAGATCTGAGCTAGCCAGGATGTAAAGGAGAAAGTGTGTTTAACTTTTTGAAAGCTTGTAGTGCCTGCGTACTGCTTAAGCCTTGAGACTTCACTAATGCTGTAGTTAGCTGATAGTAACGATGTATGTATTTCTTTAAATAATTAGGCTGTGGTATGCAAGTGCACAATCAGTTCTATTTGTCAGATTTTTGTTTCTTGATTTAATCATTTACAGCTGAAGTTGATGTCAGTGTCAAGGCAGTAACTGGTATGGAAATGATATGAAATGATAGAAGAAACATACAGATAGTGGTTAAGCATGGCTGACTCAAGTGCCGTAAAAGTGGTGAAGCCATAAAACCCACAAGGAAAAAACTGAAATATGAGCTCTTGGTGAAATCCCTATGTTGTTGTCGTTCATGAAGAAGCATGAGCTTAACTTCATATGGGTGTTGAAATGTGCAGCTGCTAAAGTGATTCTGTCCCTATGACTTGAAGGGTAGGCATGGATTTTTCTTTGTGGGGGTGGTGAGGCACTGGCACAGGTTGCCCAGAGAAGCTGTGGCTGCCCCATCCCTGGCAATGTTCAAGGCCAGGCTGGATGAGGCTTAGAGCAGCCTGGTCTAGTGGAAGGTGTCCCTGCCCATGGTAGGGGGTTGGAACTGGATGAGCTTTAAGGTCTTTTCTAACCCAGACCAGCCTGTGATAACTAGCTTTAAGTTTAAAGGGCTTCATCACCACTAGTTGAAATATTTTAGTCCTTTTTCTGTTTATGGAATACTTCTATTAGGCATTAAATCCTGGGCATACAGAGCATAGCAGAAAGCAAGAAATAGGCCTTAGTTACAGGAAGCTTTCAGTCTTGTGTTCTGGAGTTAGCTGTTAATAGCTAAAATAAATACATCTATATATATGTGTATATGTGTGTATATCCATGTGATATATTTACTTGGCTGTTATTTCTGTTCTAGTCCCTACAGAAGGCTCTGGAGTGCGCTGGATAGAACTCCTTGGCAGAGGCACCCAGGAAACAAATTAACCCATGAATCAAAACTTAATTGGAGTCTCATGCCAGACTAGAGCGTACCTAGAGCAGTGCCTTTACCTGCACTCACATTTAGCAATGGGCAGTGGGAGAAAGTCTGAGCAAGAATTCAGATTGTGGGGAGTCTGAAGGAAGGAAATAACCTTCAGTGTCGTTCAGCAGTTCTTGGCCACAGCCATAGCTGAGGTGTGTCATGAGAATCTGAAGGGAATGTTCACAAACATGTGTTTAATCACGTGACTTCCCATTTCCTGTTGGAGCTAGCCCTGTCAGTAAACCAGGCCTGGCAGCTGCTACCCAGGTAGCAGTAGAATGGAGCCTGCAAGACAAGCGCGTCCCAGCATGCTGACAGGAACATCCTGACAGAACTTGGCAAGTCTGCCAAGTCATGCGGAGAGGCGCTATGCTTCAGATCAGTCTGACATTGCCGTGCGAGTCTGTTACTGATTGCAGGCACAGTTCAGAGTTGTGAAATCACCTGTGCTGCTTGAATTGTGTTTGACTTCTAGTAGAGGTTTCTGCGGCAGCATATGCCGTGCACCTACATTTACATGCTGCCTGATGCACGGTAGTATAAAACATACTAAACTCACACATTGCTCAAGATGTTGCTGTTTTCCCTTCCATTAGGAAGAGTGGACTGATGATGATTTTGTGGACTCAGCATAACCTTGAAGAAAGATGGAATCTGATGACGACAGAAACTGAAGTGGCTTGTGAACCTGTCTGCCACAGGTTCCACACTCTCTGTCATGAGGTATTCTGTTGGTTTTTAACTGCAATAAAGCATTTTAATTCACTAAAAGGATAAATTCCATTAAACCATCTATTCAAGGTCACACATCAGTAGGAATCATGGAATCAGCCTGGTTTGGATTGGAAGGGACCTTAAAGCTCATCCAATTCCAACCGCCTGCTGCAGGCAGGGACACCTCCCACTAGGCGAGGTAACTCCAAGCCCTGTCCAACCTGGACTTGAGCACTGCCAGGGATGCGGCAGCCACAGCTTTTCTGAGAAGCCTGTGCCAGGGCCTCACTGCCCTCACAGTAAAAAACTTTTATCTGACTGGAACTCTCCCTGATTAAGTTTGAACCCATCACCTCTTGTACTGTTAACAGTTTGTGATGAAGTGTGCCCCTCTCCAGCATCCTTGTAGGGCCCCTTCAGGCACTGGAAGGCTGCTATGAGACCTCTGCACAGCCTTCTCTTCTCCAGGCTGAACAGCCCCAACTTTCTCAGCCTGTTTTCATACAGGAGATGCTCCAGTCCCCTGATCATCCTTGTGGCCCTCCTCTGGATGTGTTCCAACAGTTCCATGTCCTTTTTATGTTGAGAACACCAGGACTGTGCACAGTACTCCAAGTGGCATCTCACAAGAGCAGATTAGAGGGGCAGGATCACTTCCTTCGACCTTTTTGCTTTAATACCTGTTTGCTTTAAGAGATCTGATGCTTTGGAAGAGTTTTGGTTCAGGACCAGTTCTGAGGTGTGACCACAGAGGGGCCATAGCTGATTTTGACTGGGCATTTATTGAGGTGAATAAACACAAGCTGGAGGCTACAGGCCCATCTGTGCTTCAGAGCAGGGTGTGCTCCCCTCTTCCCAGGCTTGTTGGAACAGCTGAACGAATACAGCTATGGCTGTAACACTTGGTACCTTTGAAGCTGTTACATGCACTGAGAGGATGCAGCAACATACTTTACGGGAAGTCATAATCACACCTCTGACTACAGTTGTGATCTCAGGTGCGATTGCTGTGGCTTAACTTACCTCAGGGTAACAGTATTTCTGAAGTCCTCCTAAGCAGTTAGATGTCTTCTACATCTAGAGAAAAGTCTATTTCCTTTCAAGTACCCCATTTTAGAACATGATACAGTTCCATAAAACACACACCTAAGCGTAGCATCAGGAATTTCTCAGTTTCATTCTTGTCGATCCATATGCAATGGGCATATAGCCAGCCAAATCTGTTCTCACAGTTTGTATTTTTACAATGCCTACACCTCACCAACTGCATTTAGCCACTCTGGTTTTGACACATCCTTCTCTACCTGGGCCATTGGCTGACTGGTGAGGGAAGGAATGCAGCTATCACAGCTTCACCCCACACCTAGCACCATTTACACAACACTCATGTCATCCAGGAGAGAAAGTGTGACTGAGCACCACTGAAGTCATGTGCTGAGGTTCTGAATGGGCTGGAAGCAGAATATGTACTACTTCATCACACAGAATAAACTGCAAACTGGGAGGTGTACAGAGGGAGAACAAGATTGTTAATTACCTTTTCCTGTGAGGTACAGTTTATTACAGGCATGGCAGCCGTAAGTTAAACAGCAGCTTTATGGGATGATCTGAAAAACAATTCAGTAGCACCAAGATCTTGCATTACCTCTCTGCCAAGTGCGATGATCAGGAACTCTCAGCTACAGCACTGCAGGAACCTGGGCAGCCCCACAAAGGCCCACTGCAGGCTGAGGATATGCAGTGACCTTGCAGCACAGACCCAAAGAGAAATCCGCATGAGTTATGAGTGGAAAAAGCAGTTCTTATAGACAGGAGATAGTGTGGTGGTTCTAACGGTGTAACAATTGTGTTCATGTTACACAATTGCCTTGTCCCTCAATCTCCGCATCCTTTTATTCCTGACTGTATCACTGCCTAGAGAAGTTAAAAATGTTGATGCTGAAATACCCCCAGAATCAACTCTGTATTTCACAGTAACAGTTTGTGGCAGCTTGCTCCTTTCTTCTGCTTAAGCAACACCCACCAGCATTGGTTGTGATGGCTGTACCCAGCCAGAGATAGGAAACACCACCACAGCTCAGGGCTGTACTGCTGGCTCAGTAGCAAGTTGAGCACACACCAGCTGGAGTATGTCTGGTATGAAAATGACTGAGTCAGTTATCGCACTGCATTTGTTATGGAGCTTGTAACAGGCTCTATAACATAAATGTCCATAACCTAGTGGACAGCCCAAGGCCTCTTAAGCATGCCAGGATCTCCCCTTGAGTAGGGACACCTTTTGAGGTCATTACTCAAGGTAGGGAAGGTCCTTGCCCTATCAGATGCTTAGCAAGGGAATAAGCACACTGAAACTATAAAGCCTCATCTAAAGGATAGGAGGGATTGAATGTGCATATATCCTTTAAACCTGAACCACTGACCAACTCTGGTACTAAGTCTGGGTGGAGCTACACCTTGACTCCTCTCCAAGGAAGAGTCTGGAATGCAGGGGGTTCCTTCTGCACCTCATGATTCAACAGGATTATCTCCCTCATAGTTCCCAGTCCTCTAATTCAGTAAATACTCAAGTGCCTCTTGCCACTGAAGCTCGTTAAACCACTGTCACATTTACCACTGAACTTAATCTCACTCCTTTATATCACTCTCCTACAAGTGAAGTGCATGACTCCATCCATGACACAGATCTAACATTATCTCTCTTGCCCTGTGAAAGGAATGCACATGCTAAGGCACATGAACAAGATAATACTGTTGGAGGATTCACACTAAAAAAGAGACACCTTGTGAGCATTTCAAAGTGCATTCTGTAAAGACACGGTAGAAAATTTCCACAGCAGCCGAAGTTAGAGCCAGTTTCCATCAAGAGTTGATCTGTAGCTGATTTATTTTTAAAAACTTGTCTTTTCACTTACAAAAATAATATTGATGCTAGACTTACAGCACACAGAAGACTGACCAGTACATATTTTATAAAATGGTTTAATGAATGCATGCATGTCTGATACAACGATCAATAAATTTAACTGAATTCAAATTATTTACTGTTGTAAACATTTTACAAAAGCATTGCGATTTATCTGGATACACAGTTCCTGATGGAAGAACTATTCAGACTGAATCAGTGGCACATCAGAAAAATAAAGCTGACAAGACCCATTCTGCATATTCTCTTTTGATGTGATTCTAGCCAGAGAAACAGCATGGTACAAAAAGTGTACAGTAAAGATTGTTTCTATGATAACATCAAATTCTTGTAAATACAAGTGAAAATGGTTTGAAACAGTCAAAAGTCGCAATTATTGTAACCAGTCAGAAATTACAGTAAGAAATGTTATCCAGTTATATGTGGCTGTCAAAGCAACGCACTTCATGTCAGTTGATGATCCTCTTCCAACAAGACGAAACTTTGGCAATCAGAGGTGCTGAAAGTGATTTTCAAAGTTCAAGACACAGTCACAGCATTTTCTGTGCGGAAGGTGAACAGTACACCAAGGCTCAGAGGTTGTGAAAACTGTTTCCAAATGGAAAAAAATAACAAAAAATACCCCCAAAAAAGTGCAAATGTCTTGCACAGATAGCTTAAAAAAGCTGCTGGTACTGTCATTCACCAACAGAATCTTTGTTTGTTTTTTTTTTTTTTTGCATAGTTCACACATCACTGAGAATGTGACAGGGTGTGCTGTTTTTGGCAAGAGCAGAAGAAAGTGATACTGGTGTGAGTAGCCATGTTGGGCATGCTGGACCCATGCAGAATTCAGGTAGAGGGCTGCTACCTGATGTTGTTAGAGACGCAATACTGATTCTGTTTTTGTTGAAGGAGTTCAGTAATAGCCAAAAGCTTCTTCAGCACGTGCTGCATGTGGAAAGAATCAGTAAAACTGTATGTTAGCTACTGGAGACAAGAAGAGTCATGCTTGAGAACCATCTTCACCATTAGCCCATCAGACCTGCTGCTAGAAGTTTAAAATACCACAGACTGGTTTGGGCTGGAAGGGACTTTAAAGCTCACCCAGTTCCAACCCCTTGCCACAGGCAGGGACACCTTCCACTAGACCAGGTTGCACCAAGCCCCATCCGACCTGGCCTTGAACACTGGCAAGGATGGGGCAGCCACAGCTTCTCTGGGCAAGCAAAAAGAATTGAAAAAAGGAAACAGGTAATTTGATAGTACGACATCACCTTCAGAAAACGGTGTTGCCAACTCCTGTCTTTCCATTCACAGACCTACTTGCTGCTTTATGGCTAAGAAAGTGTTCTGCTGACACTTCTAGGAAACACTTGCCAGGTTTTTTCACAAGTGTACTGGCAAGGTAGGAAGCAGAAAGGAGGCATCAACAGAAAGCTAACCAAAGTAAGTTTTGTTCTCAAGTGGGAAAAAAAAAAAGATCTGAAAACAAATGATCCAGAGAGACCGTCAGGAGACAGTAGTTTTGTGGGTTAGTCTAGAAACCAAAACCAAACCCTCTTTGGTTTTGTTGCACGAAGAAACAAAACTATGGACTAAGCATCTACCTTCACAACTAACAACCTCCTGGTGAATGGCACAAGCTTAAAAACACTTGTCAAGTCAAACTGACACTACAGTTTAGTTCCAGACACGCTGTCAGTACCCACAGACTCATTCATTAGCCATTGCTGCTTACCTGCATCACACCTCTCTCGTTACTGAGTGTCCGGAGCTCATCTGAGTGTGCCACGCAGATCTCATGCAAGGCCGCCAGGTCGCGAGACAAGTCAGTCCTCGAGTGCTCAGTCGTGTCTGGAAGCTCAGGAACGTTCTTCAACAGAAAAAGGCAAAGGGTGGGTTTAGAGTGTACAAGGGTAAGTTACAGCTCCACAGCTCCACTGCCAGTGTTGTGCACCACAAACACCTACTGTGATGTTAATCCCTCCAGCTATATCTCCATCTTTCTATTATGAATGATGTGTACTACAGTTTCTATTCCTGCTAGAAGGGCTCTTACTAGAAGATCTGGTAGTGCTACATCACCACTGAGATAACCACATACAGCAACTCACAACCTTCCCCTAAATGAGAGGGGATCATAGAATCATACAGTATACCCTTAAAGAACTTCTTCCTTTTATATGATGAATGGGTTTAAACCCGTTACCCCTTTTCCTATTTCTACAGTCCCTAATGAAGACTCCAGCATTCTTGTAGGCCCCCTTCAGATACTGGGAGGCCACTATGAGGTCTCCACTTCTCCATCCATTAGCTGCTTTTTCCCCCTGTCTAAATTGAGACAACAGCATCAACAAAAAACCCCAGAAAAATCTGCAACTCAGTAAACTGGTCATAAACCAGTAACGTTGTAATTAAAACAGCAGATTAGTTTTCACATGTTTTTCTGAAAATCAACTATTTTCAGAGCCTTTGTGCAAAACCTGTAATTTAAAGGAAAATGACCTATCATAGTATGCAGAAGTTGCAACTGAACCAGAAAAAGGTGACATATGCAACCACCCAAATGCCACATTCATTTTTACTGAGTTTTTTGTATTTGAGTATTTTATATCTTATCAAAATACATATGTATATAAAATACATATCCAAGATGTCTTGCAGGTGACTTTTAAGGGACCAATTCAGTAAAATCAGCTCATTTTTTTCATTTCAGTTTTCAGAATGAGTTTCTGGTTTAAAACCAGACATGTATAACATAAGCAACTAACTCCTGCTACAACTGTCATGTACAAAACAGCAACAGTTTCAAAGAAGGCTGTAACTGCAGTTCTTTTCCAAACTACAGTATCTACAACAGACGCAACTGGTAACGCAGAACTGAAATTCAACCTGTATTTTTTAAAGCAGAATAATTATTTCCATCTCTGGTCAAAACCATAGAAAAAGCTATTTAGCAGAAGTTTTGGTTTAAAACCTGTTTTAAAAGATTGGTATTTGCAAGTGTATCAGAAAAGTGTATTCAGTTACAAGCACTCCAAGCTGGGGGGGGGGGCGATGCATTTCTTAGCTAGTTGATTAGAGGTGGGAAGAATATTCATTTACAGTGCTGCTGTGTAACTTCTACTAAAGATCTTTTCAAGCACTTACCCCCAGTTCATCCAAGAACATGATCATGCGATGTTTGTTGCTCTTGATGAATGGATTCACCCCTTCCATATATGGCTCCTAGTAAATTTTAGAAGTATTTATTAGAAGAAAAACCCCAATCAATGCCGAACGTGTGTAATCTGAAGTGATTTTATCTGTTCAAGTGAATTTCAAATGCAGGTATGCAGCCACTCAAAAGACTACAGAATTCAGTATTTTTTTAGAAGAACCAGACCTCCAACTCAAATACTTTCTTGTACATGCCTACTGATGTGAGTCTGCACTGAGGCGAAGCCTCTTGGTACTAGCTGCAGTGAAAGCTCTACTTTCAAAGGTATGATCCTTGGTCATTCCATTAATGCTTATATTCCAAGTTATGTGTGTTAGAGAAATAACTTTGTAACACCTGCCTGAAGTCACTTTCATTATACCTAAATCAGCAGATTTATTTTTCAATCATGTTTTGGCATGGTAACAAATACCATTTGTTGCTGTCAGTGTTATTACAGAAACTTTATTGAAAGCTCTGTCTTCTTGGTACAATATATATACTTGATTTACAACATCAATTATGTCTAGCAATAGAAAAGTGAAAATGAGTGCAAGCAAAAGAGGTGAAGTGCTGTGTGGACAGGCTGTCTGACAACGGGCATTTTGTGAGCAATCCAGAGACCTTGGTGTAAGGCAGCCTGCCTGAGAACAGAAACAGAGTCGAGATAAACTGAAGGCCATGGATTAGGGAGTAAAAGAAACACCAGCTGTAATATCTCAGAAATGAGGACAAGAGAAAAGGAGCTGGGAAGTTCTGGGGCTCGAGTTCCCAGGATGCTGTTATCCAGTCCTAGCATTGTTAAGGGTTAAGGTGCCCAATCAACAATTGCCAAATCACTGTAGCTGTGCAAACAATCTCTATATAAGGTTGACACTTTGTCTAATAAAATGGCATTTGCTTAATCACATTGATCGTCTCAGCGTTGTCCGTGACTCCCGCGTCAACAGTGCTGTACAATAGAACACAACAATGTAAGGAAGAATTAAATGCAGGATGAAAGTGGGGGAGGAAGAAAATTCAGCTCTTCACTTGTTTCAGGATTGGATCACCTATACCAAGCTGGGCATTTAGGCCTGATTAGTCTCAATCTGAAAGTTAATTACTATATAGAGACAGAGCACAGGTGTGGAATGCATTTCAAGGTTGTGTATGGAAACACATCAGTATTAACTGGAAGATGACTCCCCTTTGATGTCAAATATCAATCAAACACAAAAAAATCTCCCATCATTTATTTAAGGCAGAGTATTCACCTTTCTGATTCTCTATGTTCTAGCAGTTCTTATAATGTCTTCTTGATATATAGATATTCCAAAAGAAAATGTGCCTGTTTTACCATAATGGATGCTTGTGGTGGGATGGCTGACTGCCCTTCCTCTCCCTCTGATCCCCTCTAACACAGGAAATACGCAAGTTATTACTGCTAGCTTTTCTGTTGCACATGAAAAAAAAAGAATGCTCTGCAGACTCCCAGGGTTATTATCTTTGGAACAAGTACCTGCTGAGTCTATTTGTATTCTCATGGCATCAACATATGGTTGCATCACACTCTGTAATACCTACTGTTACGGTCATTCGTTCATCAATTATTTTAACAGATCATTGCTGGTGCTCCTACCGGAGATTCAAAATCTTGGTGGAATCTACCAAAGCATTAACATGAGTTTATAGATGACCTCTTCTCAAATGATTATGACTCCTCTTCCCAATCTGACCATACCTGATGCTACTGCTCTGGTTCAGATCAAGACAAACAAAATTGCAGTAACGAGGCCTCCTTGCTGATGAGGACAAACAGACCATGTGTCAGGCTTTACAGGAGATAACAGCAACAGATTTCTGCGCGTGTTACACAGGAACATTGAAATGCACTGGAACAGTTCTTGGCTGTGCTATGTGTGCAAAATAATACTCACCTTGGCTCCAAATTCAACCAGATTTGCTAAATTCTGCACAGACTTGGCGACCAGCGTCAGCGTTCTTGCAGCAGTGGGGGAAGGAGAATCTGGCAGAAATACAGAGCAGAAAGTTCCTGGCCATTCTATGTAAAACTGACAGAAGGCACGTGAGAGTAAAGCTCCTCCCAATTCACACCTTTTCATGGAATATTTTTAGTATTACAACTACACATGGAAGATGTCACTTGGTGAAATACAACTTATGCTGCTTTAGTACAAAAAATGTACAAAAATACATTAAGATGAACAGCTGATCTACTGTAATAGTTGCATACAGAACAAGTATACATAAAGTGGTGTTGGTAGAAGGTGAAATAAGAACCATTTTCACAAAGATGAAACAGTTCTGTTGGAAGGAGGATTCATTTGTTCTAAAAAAAAAAATACCTTTAGAATTAAGATCAAAAAGCAAGTTTACCTTCTCCCTTATTTGTGTATTTTCCACAAAAGTGGGCTCTGACAAGTTACACAACTTATACTGTAAGTTACTGCATCAGGAAACCGAAATAAACATGACATGCAGTCATGGGTTGTATTTCCATGAGATTATAGTCCTTGCTGTACTAAACATCACACTTAACACCTTGCATTTAAGTGCATTAGAACTTTATTTCCCAAGAAGTGACATTACCCAGCGTTGTCTGACACTATTATTTTTTCTTCCAGGCTGTGTTGAAAGACAGGTCTGAAGTGCTCCAAAATGGGTGTTATTATATAAGCTATAAATATTATAATTCTTCATTGTCTACCTGCATCTTTTGTTATTTTTATATGCCCTTCCCCTCCAAAATTCATTAAAAATTAAGTTCTAATTTTTCTGGCATAGCTGCAGCAGTGCAACTTATGTCAGTTATTCATCCATCTAGTGCTTGGTACAATACAAGCCTTAGAAGCAGCAATGCTGGAAAGTACTTCCAGCCTTGGAATCTGGAACTTCAGATTAGAATGACTGATCTAAGGAAGTGAATGACTTTAAGAAACCTCAAAAGATGCTTGAAATAAAAAGTTTAACTTTTGAAACAAGTACTATTTTCTTGTCAGTCACAGCTGTCAAGGCAATACTGGGCTAAGCCTATACACCCAGCCTTCAGAATACCTTTTTTCTTATTACAGAAGAAGGTATGTTGGAAGCTTTCCTCCTTTTCTTGAACAGCCCTAAAAAGCCCTGCATGGAGACAAGTTTAAAAGGGCTTACTTAAATTTAGAAGCAACTTTTTACACCTGTAGACATGGTGCAGCTCAAATTAGGAGGTACTCGAGAATTACCTGAATAAATAAAATCCTAAAGAAAGAAGCACTGTGTCAGGCTGTATCTCTCAGTGCTTCCTCCAAAGCATGTATGGAAATGATTACGGGGTGGCAGAAAGGAACTATCTGTTCCTTCTCTGTATAGAAATTATATACTATAATTTAGTATAGTTTAAAGAGAGATGATAAAAAACATGCTACATCATCTTAAAAACTGTCTATGAATGAAGAAAAAAGGCTTTTCTAAATCAGATTTCTATTTCCTCTCATTTCCATTTTACTGGTAGAAATTTTACTGGTAGAAATCAAAATTCAGCTAGGAAGAGGGAGGAAAAGCAATGGCTCATGCAAACTAAATGCCCTCTAGCTTAGGGTGATCTTTGCCAAGAAATAAAACAGAAACAAAGGTGAAGCATAACATAGGCAAACTTTAAGCTAGGCAACTCAGACATCCAAATATTTTACCTCTAGTAACAGAGTTTTCAGTAGTTAATGGCTTTTCTTTGTTTCCTCTCATAGAGTAAGTTAGAAATGGCCACAGACATTTCCAGGTGCTTAAGGCAAAGGCCATGGGATAATCTGTGCTTTTGCCCTTAAAGCTTCACGATGGGAAAGCCTCATGTTTCATGCCTACCATATGAAGTATTAATTAAAATCTGAAGCATATAGTCACCTGAGATGATATTAAACATCCTTGGGTTCAGTATAGCAGGACAAATCAGGCGAAGAAAAACAAAGCCACTGAAATGAGAAGAAAATTGTATTTTGTTCAGCAAAATTAGAGAATTAATGTAAAAGTTCTGTATTCTTTAAGGATTCAAATTAGCACAGAATCTTTTTGAGACAGACACCAACCAACCAGCCTGTGCTCTGTGAATACATTAAAATGAAAGCTAAATTATCATGCTATGACTTCTACTATTGTTAGAGCTTAACAAATAGGCATACTGATTTCCCAGTTAAGGTAACCTGTTGAAACCATACAGAAAGATCCTAATTGTAAAGCCAAAATCAGACTACACCAGCTTCAAAAGGAGGAGATCTCAAAGGTTTTCCGTTGTTTGCTACCACAAGGCATCCATCCCACAGCAACCGCTCCCCAAGCTGATGCAGCGAGGAGTGTAGGAGCTGGTGGGAAAAGAGAGCATTTTGTTTGGCAGCAACACAGCCTTAAGTTAGCTTAAGTTGATCCATATCCTGATGACAGTATGCTACAGTACAGAAATAGCAAAGGATCTGCTACTTTCCTCCATTAAGTAACTGCTTCCATCTAGAAAGCTGGGAAAAGAGAACTCTGTTTGGATGCAGAACTAGCAACTCATTAACAGAAACCCACAACAGCCTCCAGCTGCATGAGAAAAAGATAACTTTCTGTTAATAGCAGAAATAAAACCCATCCATCTCTGGTTAACTTCAATTCTGGCTAACTGCTATACACTGAAGCAACATATGGACCAGCTAAAGCAATTTAAATCATCTGTAATTTGGTTTGGAGTGTTTGGACACTGCCAGCAGACTGGTTCTCACTACAGCAATACCAAAGCCAGACCACTTATAAAAGAAGGAAGGGGACCTTTGCCTCTGATAAGTACACAGTGACAGTAATGTACATATTACTTGAAAATGACACACATAGTAGTAAGGTTAACTTACCCTCCATATGTACAAGACATCCAATATATACTGTTTAGGTCCTTCTTCCTTCAAGAACCATGAATTATGGGCTACGAGTTCCCAAGACAGCAGGTTTTGGCCATATGTAAATCTACAATATCTTCTATGGTGTAAATTTAAAGCTATGAGGAAGTAATTTTGAAGTCATGGCATATACAGCAATTTCTCTTTTAAAGTGCCCAAACTTGAATGCCAGTGAGGTACAAACCTAGTATGGACGCTGCTGATACAGAAGAAGATCTGATGCTTCTTACCCTGGTAAACCTGCCTAAATTAAGTCAATGTCTGTAAGGGGGTTTATTACCAAGCAGAAATCACTAGTAAGCACTTGTGAAGACTATCATAAGAGCAAGGGATCTCGCATTTACAGCATCCAGGGGAGACCTCCAGAGAACCCTGCATGCGAGCTGTGTCCACTAGGGAAAGACTGTGTCCACGTGGTTCTCTCTGGAGCTGGGGAGGAACATAGAGAGATATGGTACTCATGGCTGAGCCCTACAGCCTCTCTGAGAGGGGCTCTCACAGCAAGAGCAGGCTCCGTAACGCCCCTGCATTGTATCCTGGATGACACAGGGTTTCCGGTGTCAAAACAAAATGCAAGCCAAAGACAAGTTTTCTGAAAGACTTCCTCCATGGGAAATTGACCATGGCAAATCATATGACTTCCAGACACCATAACCCATGAAAGATGTGGCTCTGACATCCTTAAAAAAACCTGGTAGCATTTAGGAGGAGTGCCAAGACTACATCTTTGTCAAAGGTTTTTGTTTGACCTGCACTGGCAATGGACGGTGTTAGAGAAAGAACTTTTGTATTAAATTGGTTTATGGATCTGCACTGGAGTTTTTGGAGCTGCTATGAGCTAAGAGGAGACAGGTTCAGTAACCTCCTGCAACACTTTTGGGGAGCTCTGGAATGTTTCAGCATAACTGGGAGGAGCATATAACTGAAACTAAACCATGACAGCATAAAATTAATGGGTTTGGAAATGAGCAGAGTGTTGATTCAGAGTGATCATAACCAGTGACCAGGAGCCTTCTCTGATGCAGAAAACTACATATGCCAGTGCTAACAGTACCTTGATGAAAACTAACAGTCCAATTATTTTTGTGAGAATGTATCTGACTCCTTACTGTGTTGGGTCTGCATTTTAAAGTGCATGGATCTTAAACCATGCCAGATTTCTCCAGCAATTAACACACACTATATAGGAGTCCCTGGAAAGGGCACAGTCCTCCCAGACTGTGTCAGGAATGTGCTCTTCAGAGATCACTACTCTCTACTGGTATCAAGAAGGTCAACTACTGCTTTGAGAGAAGTTTTTCTTTCCCAGTGTGAAAAAGGAAATCACTATTTCAGATTAATTTGTCAAACCTGACAAAACACAAGTAAATTCAAAATTCAAACCATTAAGCAGAACGGCACTGACCTCTATTCTACATTGTCTTACTGTGGTAAGGCTGTAAGCACATAATTAAGAATCTAGCAAGCTCATAACTCTTAACTGGGATATCATGTCTCAGCACCATAAGTATCTTGAAGACTGCTGTAACCTAAGTAAGCAAGGTACAGTTTTGTCACTGAAAAGAAGCACAGATGAGCATGCTGATGTCTTTAACAAGACTTGAAAATATTATTTTCAGGGTAAAGCGACAAGTAACTTACCTAACAACTCTGGTTCTCATGGTGGTGTTAGCTGGCCACTTGTTTTGAACAGACTTCTGTAGGCACCCGTAAATATACCTCAATGTCCTGCAAAAATAAAAGCTACTTACTCATTTCATTAAACTCACCAGAGCAGAAGGTAAACCAGTAAGATGTCATTTTAGGATGCAGCATAATTCACACCAATAGGAGTTTTCAAATACTTACGGAGGCAGTATCTCTGCAGCCATGAATATTTTCTCCACCAATTCTGAAAGTATACTGAGTAGATGTGCCAAATTAGTGTTTACATCTTCATTTTTTTCTAACTTTGACGGATTTAACTACAATAAAGAAGAGAAAAACATGATGTTTCTCTAACTAGAACTACATATATAGGTTTTCAATATACACACTGAACGCTACTTCCAAGTAAGTTAATTATTCTGTTGCTGTACAAGTCTCTTACAGAACTCACAAATCTCTTCAATGTCTAGTTCAGGAAATACGAAGAGGCAATTGTTTTAAGTTCTAATACACTAGGCTTTTAACAGCTCATATATTCACTGCTATCAATCGGCATGACCACTCATCATTTCCACAAGTATATTCAAATGAAACATAGAAATTGCCAGGGTTATTTTAAAAACAGCTTCAGACCCAACATCAATCATTTAGTATCAGAAAGTTTTAAATTAAAACTGAAGTTCAGATATTGACTTCTATGATATCTTTAGTTTACTAGAAATTACTTAGGTGAGGACATTCAGTAACTGCTACAGAATAGCCTAAAATTGCTAAAGAAAAGTAATTAAAAGTAATTGTAATTAAAGAACTTAAAAAGTTTTACTGTGAATATTGTTTAAAGCTGAAATCTAGGAAAAAAAATATATCTCTTAATGAACTCATTTCCTGTATTTCTCATATAAATAGATTTTAGTTCTGAAACAATAATAAATGTCTCTGAAGCTAAAATTTAATGCAAACGCCAAACATAACCAGTAGACAAGTGTGTCAACAAACCAAGAAAGTTTTAAAACTTAGCTCAGGGTATCACCTCACAGGACTGCTTGCTCTCCATTATCTTTAATATAGAGTCTTTCAGTGCATGGTGAACAAAACTTGTTGCTGTGGCTTTCATGTACTGCTCCATAAGTGTACTTGCTAAAGTGGTGGCACGAAACAAGGTAGTAGCTTCATCTGGATGAAAAGATGGCAAAGTGAAAAGTTGAGAGGAGCAGACAATAAAAAGCAGAGGAAAAATGAGCTATGTTTACACTTTGATATATGTTGTAACTAAAGCAGGAGGAAAAAAAACAGGTGGGCACTGGAGCCCTTCCCCCCACCTGCCCAGAGTTCCACTAAACAGCAGCGTAATTTAGTGCAGTACCTTCCATGCTTATCTCCCTGTCATTCAGTGTCCGTAACAACAAGGACTCAAGCTTTTCATGAAGAAAGATCTTCAATAAAATGCCAGCCAACAGTGTTCTATCCTGTCCACAAACGTGTGATAAGGCATAGACTACATGAAGTTCTTTCTGGAGTATAAGCTGAAAGAAAAACAGAATTTCAAAATATTCAGAAGCTTCTCCTAACATATAACAGTTTTGGAAAGTACCATACACCTGTAAGTGATGTACAGATGTCACTATAAACATTATTTAGTGATGTCAACTGGTCTCATTGATAGTTGTATTAAACAAACAACAAACTGAGTTTTGACAGATAAAACAAGGGAAGTTGAACAAGTTCATACCTCCTTAAACTCACTGTACTCCTCTTCTGGCATGATCTTCTCCATAGAGTATCGTGCTCGAACACGCAAAGATCCTGGCTCAATACCCTTTAATGGTACATGGGAACTGAGTTGAAACCACTCATCTGTTGCATGTCCTTTTTGTAATCGGCTTAACTGGCAACGCATAAACACTTAAGGGAAGAAAGCATTGTTCAAGTACGTTATCTCCAACAAAACAGTCCTACTATTGAATAAAGAACCAGTTTATTTTCAGCACATATCTCTTGTTTCAGCAAAAGACTGTTAATAAGAGTAACCAAAATTTTTGCCATCAATATATTGACAGATTCTCTCTTCAGTCATTTAACAGCCTCCTGTAAACTGCAGAAATGCAAAGCATTCTGTAAAGAATGTATCCATACATATACATTCAAGGATGCCACATTGGTACTGACAGTTTTCTTTGTAAAACCCAAACAGTGACTGAAAAAGTGCTACCCTGCAAATCCAGGTAGCAGTGAGAAACTAAAACCAGATAATATGTTCATAATTCTCTGTCCTCTTTCCAGCCTCAGGCCGATACCATCATCAGGTCTGCTCCTTGACTACTTTGTTACTCCTTACTATATTTATTATAATGATGAAAGAAAACTCAGGACTGTAAGCCTGAGTTTATAACTAAAAACCATGCAGGTTCTCATTGTGAAAAACATTAATGGAATGCCAGTACCAGACAGACAAAACATACAAATGCAGCAGTATGGTGAGCATGAAAATGACAGTGTTTGACCAGAATAATGAAAACCACACAAAATATCCACTGCTGCAATACATATGCATCTTTTATAGAAGAAAAAAATACTTACATATATCAGGATCTTTACTTTTCTTTGTTTTGTTACTAAGACTTATCTCAAATCTATTAATGTCAGCTGAAAGATCACTAGGAGAAAAGATAGAAAGCTTCAATTAATATTATACTTGGCTGGCATTTAAACTTACTCTAGACTCATTTCAATCCTGCCAAAAATACCTGTATTAACAAAATATTTAGGTGCCTACAGAAAATTTGGTTGAAACATCGCTGCTGTAAAACACACATACAGTATTTTTAAAAAGTGTATGTAGAACCAGGACACACTGTTAAAAATCTTGAATGCAATGCAACTAAGAAGTGAAATTCAGTAACTAAAGAAGATTAAAACTTACTCAAAGACAAATTCTTCTGACCACACAGGATTCTGCCCTTCCCTGATGTGTGTTTTTGCTACTTGAACACTGTTCAGGTAGATGTTACAGTACGGATTAGTAAAATGCTTTACTGGGAGCGTATGAGCTTCTTCTACATGCAGAATAAGACTGCTGACCTAAAAAAAAACACACACACACATACACATATACATAGTATAATTTTGCAACAAGGAGACACAACACTCAACACATGGATGGCCAGCCCCATGTCAGCTTCACCTGGCGAAGACGTTTATTTGATGTTCCTGGACTGGTTTTTCTTAAACTGCAAAACATCTGCAGAGCTTTCATCCAGTCCTAAGAGAGAAGGATACAGAACAGTGTAACAAAGCAAGGTCAGATACATCTTCTTTCAATGGAAGAGACATACCTAAAAAGAGTACCTTAACTTTCCCCTTTAGCTTGGCAAAACTTAAGTTTTCTGTAATTCCAAATTTTTGGAGTGTGACTATTAAAGCAAAATTCTTATCTTTACTTAGCAAAACCTAATAAGGGATTTGCAAGTCTGAACCATTTTGTCTTTCAGAAACATCAAGCATTACAGTGTGACCTTTACCAATTTTCAACTCTAGTAACATTACACAAAATTATAAATGGTCTAAAAAATGAAGCAAAACTTATTTGCTCCTGAGAAAATTAAGGTTAGCAAGGCAAACTGTTCTGATTATTCTCTACAGTACTTCTATAAGGCTAATAATACTGTGCATGCTTCAAACAAACAAAACCAACGCTAACAGAGAAACAGAGCATATACGCAAATGTGTACAGCAGAGTGGATGGATGGATGGATGGATTCCATTTGGATCAAGAAAGTAAACAGGTTGACTAACACCAAAGTGATAGTAGAACCTTTGTGTGTAGGTTTTTTTTTAACAAATAAGCTGCTAAGAGGCACTACCAACTCGCCAGGCCACCAATGAAAAAGTCACTGCAGCATGAGAAAGTTGCTAACAGAGGAGCTTTACAAGAGGCTTTTGGAAGGTGGAAGATACAAATATATGCTATAGCCTCGTTCTCTATTTTTTGTCTCCTGAATTTTGTATAGCTCTTGCAAAGCACATAATTTAGGTATTGACCAATAGCTTTATGTCTGTGTCTCAAAGATCTGCCATGTATTCTCAAAGTAAAAATTAGCAGTGTTATTAAAAAAACCCACAATGCTTTCTCAGTTTCACCCATCACATTTTAAAAAGACACAGAAAGATGTGCTGCAGCTATTTTCAGCTAGGCCGCTTTGCAAGTCAGGTTTCAGCTTCCAAATCTTTCCACAGAAGTAAAAGCTTCCAACTTTTTTCCTTCTTCTCAGGAGTAGCAATTGAAGAAACAAATGCCTCCTAAATACTCTAGCATAAATATTTCCTGGAGGCACAGTACACCTCTCTATTCACTCATAGCAGGAAAACCTTTCCCCATTAATGCCAGAGCTTACAGCAGTGAGAATGTACAATGCGCCGCATTGTAAGCACAGTGACACTCGCATGGAAGGCTGCATTTTACATTCCCTTCTACGTCATACAAACCATAAAGATGCAGTTCTCAGAATGGTGCTGCTCTGATATTTATTTACTGCACTGGAAGAGCCTTAGTACACAAATAAAACTGTTCTATGAAATATTGCAGAGTAAAGAAAGATGAACTTTCTGAAAAGAGAAATACCTATAAACTTTTCTGGGTCAAAGCCATATTGTAAAAAAAATAAAAAACCCAAACAACAGTATTCTGTATAAATGCAGTGAACAGCCTGTTAAGCAGATCAAAGCCAAAAGCAGATTATGCAAAATGGTTATGGAACAAGACAGGACAGTCCGTCTTCTACGCATTCTTAATTCTTTGTATTTCTAGAACACCAAAGACATTGCAGATATGACAAAAAATGAGTGTACAGAGATGTGTGTGGTAATTGATGTATACTCAATTTCTATACATTGCTCTGCTTCTTAAAGACAGTACATTCAGAGTTGTGCAACAAATCCCACCACATCATTCTGATGTGATCTCAGCAAGTTTCATAAATTTGTATTCATTTAGCAGGAAAACTTGTACTTTCCTTTTACATAAAGCACAAGAAGAACACTAAATTTATATAACCTCTATGCTCTGGTGGTTAGCAAGCTATTATAAGTGCTCTAAACAGCTTTAAATCCATTCTAATAAAATCAAATGCAAAGCTTAACTTCTGATGCAACAGGTGTATTTCAGAGCTGTGGATTTTCAGAGGTGTACACTTGATAAATAAGGATATTGTCTCATCTGAGGTATGCTCTCCTGCTGGTGAGTGAATTTCAGATAATTAGGCTTCTATGCTACAATCCTAAGTAAACAAACATGACCTTTAGAGTTAGCCATTGAATTAAACCAGAAAACCTTACTTTTTGTGCATCACTGGGGCGCAGGACTATGAACAGCCACCAATTTTTGGACAGAGCAAATAACTGGAAAAGGCAGCTGTCAACATTCTTTGGTCACTGGGTACAACATAAGTGCATTAGCATTTTGCTGCATATCAAGAACATGCACTCTGAAGAAAATCTCACCCTTACCCTGCTCCGGCTTATAACATGCAAAAATCCTGGAGATTAAATTATTCTATCTGAACTATGTAAAAAAAATGTGTTCTCCAGAAACATTTAATGGAAAATAATGGCAGTTTAGTCCATGACACGCAACTGGAACTTCTCCAAAGTAAAACCCACAAGTGCATGTAATCTAAGTGCTGGATTCTCAACATCAATCCTTGCCCTTACAGATCCACTACTACTGCATTGTAAGACCTGCTAACATAGACATACTCACTATTTGTTTTACACCTGCTTCCTATTTTCAAAGTGCAATATCATTAAACACCAGAAGACAAAAGAAAAATTATTTCTTAAATTATATTTACCAATAAAAGTTCTCACCTGTGCTTGTTCTGGAGTTTCGCCTGCAAAGTAAAAGATGTAATGCTCTTCACTAAAGTGCTGAACTACTATCTGAAAACAGTTTGGCCTTAAAAATAAACAAAACAAAAAATGTAAGTTTTATTAATCTTCGTAATATTAACTGACACTTGACTTGTTGATCTATGGGATAAAGTTTACACAGAACTAATACATTTCTGATGTTCGGCTGTAAGAAGCATTCGGCTGTAAGAAGCATTCGGCATCACATTAATCTCTGTTTATATACATGCAGCACCACCACACGTGGAAAGAGGAAGAACTCCAGCTAAAAATAAATCTTATGTCCTTTGAAACTGCATTTTGGTTTGAATGCATTATGTCATTTTAAGAATACCACATTTCAGTGCAGCTAGTTTGTTTCAGAACATTGAGAAACTTTCAGAATGGTCTGTACTGAATAGAGGTGTGCTGACTTTCAGTTAAGGCAAAAAACAGCTGTCTGGTTAATTGAAAATACTTATTGACAAGGACTATTCCTAGAGGTTTTAAAAGCAGATGTTCAGCATTAGTTCCTAACCAATTAATCATAAATTAAGGATGTGCTCTTTCAGGAGCTCAGGAAATATACTAACATAAGGAACCCTCTACCTGAATGTGTCTCTCAGCTCTCACGATCACATACCAGTCACCAAATGTATGTGACAAACCTCTACAACCTTCAAATGCTACATTAGCGCCTTTGACATTTTGCATACCTCCACCCATTTGCCAAAAAGCCAATAAAATATTTTGCTTTGTTAAACTACAAGGTATTTAAAGTGTGCTCTTCACTCGTCACCTTTCACACTGCTCTTAAGGAAATTTAGTTCTCCCAAAACCAGTGTTACATGGAAGATTCTACTTCATCTGCAAGGGAGTTTCAGTCTTCTATTGCCCTGTCCATTTCACTGCCTGGCAAAATGCTGACATAACACTCTGTGGCTATGTCAGAGAGCAGATCTGGGGCTACTTAAACCACTGCCACCAAAGAACCATGCAGAGCTGCAGACTCTACTGTTCTTTGGAGGAAAGAGAAAAGGCATTTTCTACCAGCTACTTAAAATGAAGGGGGAACTTTGTCTCAGCTACAGTAACAGCTCACTAACAGCTTTCTAAGCTACTCCATCCATGTACCTCCTCTGACCGATATTTAGTGTCACTTACCACCCAACTACACTTTAACTCACAGCACAGTGCTTCTTAAAAGCTGTTTAGAGTCAAGTGTTCCTTGTATATAATATACACCAAAGCCTCCTGCATAACTGTCACCTTACACAAGGAAAGTGTGGTTTTTTTTTCCTTACCCTTCTGGTACTCTTTATCTATGCTCCTCATTCCATTAGTTCAACAGATTTTTTCAAAATTATTAGAAAAGATTAAAAAACACCAGACAAGATCAAACAAAAGCACCAGTCTTTGCAGCATAAGAAATGCCACCGATCTGAAACATTTGCCTTGAAGTTTGCTCACAAAAATAACTAGAAGTTGATTATGTACCATCTAAAAATAAATGTTGATATCTATGAGATAACCAGACTTACCATCTAATACTTGTAGGAGTAAGTATACTTATTTTTTCAGTAACACAATTTAATACAGGATGGTACAGGATTTTTTGTAACTACCAATGAACACATATGTATACTCTAATTAAAAATTATATCCAAAAGACTTGATTCTCAACTTCTTTGCAGATAATCACATCCCTTGTAGTTGGCATACTTTGAATATAAAAATATAACAGTCAATAAGCCTTGAGGTGAAAATTATCTCAGAATATAGTAATTGTGCAAAAACAACTTCTAAGGATGTTGACTTATAAGAACTAGTTTACTATTGAGCTGGTCTAATCTAACAAAAGTACTTGTTCTCAAATAGAAAAGCCCTTATAGACTCCATGCAACTGAGTTTGCTTTTAAATACCTATCAAAAGAATGTAGCTTTTTCTGAATTGACAGAACTCTTTATCTTGTCAAATCCTGATTCAAAAGGACTAAAACTCTCAGTTCATAACCTCCAATGTCTGTAAAATGAAACATGGAACAATTAATGTGCTCAATATTCAAAAATGACAATGCAAAAAGCTCAAATCATCATCACATTTTATTTCACAATAAAACTTTAAGACTAAATTCTAAAATTTTTAACTATATGTAGTTGTGTTTATATACAGTGACTAGCAATCAAGTTGCCAGGCTAAACAAGTTACAGTTCTTCGGCTACATCTGCCTACATATGTTCTGGCAACCCACATCAACTACAGACTGTTGGTGTGAATCAAGAGCCACAATGCTAGCCAGGGCTGTGGGCCTGCTAGTAACATACTGCCCATGTCTTGCACATGCTTCAAACTATCAGCCAAATCTCCCGCTGCACATAGGAGAATTAAAAGTGTCCTACCTGCCAAACAAACTGTCATGTACTCCATAAACGGAACATACACTAAGGTCTATTAGTCCTTTGGGTTTTGTGGCTCGTTTTTCACTTTCAAAATAAATAAGCTGGGCATCATTTCCCTCTAGTATAAAGTACAAGTTTTTCCATCTCTTTCCTTTACCTGTAGAAGGCAGAGTCAAACAAAATAAGATATTGTTTAGAAGAAAATGTATATTTTATAAATGAAAGAAGAGGACAGAAAAGCTTTTGTCAAACTGTCAACAGAAGAACAAAGTACAGGCAATCCCACTTAAGTTACAGTATCATTATACATACACAATTTCGTGCAACACATGGCTAAAACTACACCCTCTTCACAGATGCAGGTAGTTGCAAAAGGTTCTCTGAACATTTTCATTGATTTCAACAGGATTAAGCAAGTGCATAGGAGTTACTACTAACAGTGAGTTACTGAGCGTTAAGACTGCATCTACAGTTACAATTTTAATTAAGATACAGACTCCTGACAAAAGTTACTCCTAAACTCTGACCAGTGTTTAACAGACTGCATCACAGTACCTTAAAACAGCACATCTGAAGAAGAGAAATGGGAATACATTATATACAAACATAAATCAGAACCACTGCCCAGGCAAAAATCACACTAGTTTCACAGAAAATAGTTTCTGAACTGCAATGGATTAGGCACCTTCTGAAACTAACATGCTAAGTCACAGTCCCATTTAGAAAAAGCTTTTAGCCTTAATTTCATACTTTGGCCATCATAAATCCACCCTGTGCCTCAAGAAACGAGTACTGGCACTGTTTTGAAAAGACAAATCTGACATCCACTTAATACCCTGTTTCCCAGAGACCAGAGTGATTTTACTGAATTTGTTCTGTATGCAGCAATATGTGCATTTACCTACACCTACTCTGCAATCCAGTTTGCACATTTAAAGTATCCCATTATCGCTTCTAGCTAAAGGTTTTCAATTAATTCTTATTTGATTCCTTACTCTATTGACATCTCTCTACAAATTCTCTCAGAATCAGCCTTCTCAATAGAAGAGATGCTCTCCTTGCTCTGTTCAGAGGGTTTACAGTTTGGAGTGCTTTGTTTTTTTGAATATCTCATTTATATTTAGCTATATTTTATTTTACATTTTATTTACTTTATATTTGGCTATTTGATTCTATGATTCTGTATGTAAAATCATACCTCCTTTCTCACTCTTGGTCGCTATCCAGATTACTATCTGTAACTTATCCTTTCAGTTAGGGTCTCTGTCATTTGCAGAAATCTTATTCCTGATAGTTTCTGTGCTTCCATTAATGTTAATTTTTAAAAAGGTAGAAGTATAGCACTTAATAAGCGATTAGGCTCCTAAGAACATCAAAGACTTGCTCAGTGGCAGTTCTTCAGGGTTATATTGAGATGAGTCAAGCAGTCAGCTTTTCACCTATTTATCAGATGTTATGTTGACTGTGTCAGCATTAGAATACTAAAAAAGTCACTATGTATCTTGTACAGCAGAATATACATTTTAAACTTAAGATTTAAAACAGTTAACTTGGAATAACAAAATCTAACCAGCTGCACTCTCCAACAAATGTACAGATTTATAATATTTTAGCTAATGATCCTTATGAGTCCCTTCCAACTTGAGATATTCTATGACCCATATCTGCATTTTAGAAAAGAATAAAAATATCTGTAGAAGTAAATATAACTCACTTTTTTTCAGAAGATAACCTTTTTTGACAATATTTTTATAAAAGGCATCTTTTGTTTTCCGACGAATTGTATTGTAGATTTCTTTTCCATCCACTGTATCATTAAGCACTTGTTCTTGGTGCTGGTAAACATGCAAGAAAAACATATTTTAAGCTCAGACAAAATTGCACACTATGTAGCTGCAACCAGGATCATCTTTCTTGAATGCTACTAACTCACTACTTTTGTTTTCACATGCATTTTAATAAAGCAATATTATTTTTCATGCTAGAAATGTAACTATATCCATATTTCCACAATTATGATAGAAGAACAAAGTTTTGAATAATGATCAATTTCTACAAAGGAACAAAGTGTCTTCTTAAATAAAAAGCAGCATCTTTCACTGCCATTTCTCTCACATTTATGCCAGTCTTTAAGGCTCTCTATCTTCTACCAAAGATTTTGGGACTGAGTAATCATAGATAAACTCTGAAGCAACAAGAATGGTGTAGATCACAATTAAAAGTGACTCAACATTGCACAGTCCCTCATTAATCTCATTAGAACTTCTAATGTCCTAATTGAGTAGAACCCAAGACAAAAGAAAACAGAAACAGGAAACTAAAACAGGATAAACTCACACCGAAAATTACAGGATCTGAAAACTCAAGTAATAGATAAGAATGGTCAAAAGCCAAGTTTGACTTCACTGAGTAAACTGATCAGCAAAAGTTCTTTAGCCATAAAAAAACCTGAAAAGCAAGACTGTCAAGCAGTGATAGCAGCATCAAGCTGAACAGGCTCATACTAAATATTCTACTTTTCTTCCTGTCTTTGCACCTACAGGAATTATGATTTTGGATAACATGACAAAAGAAAGACAAAAAGTACTCTGGTAATTCTACCATGAATTACAGGACCTACAATAGAAGCAATATCCAGATGTTTGAGCTCAAGATCATCTCCATAACATAACCACACAAGGAACACTGCACAGAACAACATATCTAGAGAAAAATATTTTTAAGTAAATTCCGTATCAGACAGAAGTCAACCAGACTGACCCTAAAGGTATAGCAAGACTTTTGCATGTTTTTTTCCTCTCAAAAACATAGATCATGGTAATATGTGGAAGTGAAATAACACAAAGCTGAACATAAATTGCACTGCCTACCACTAATTTTTTTATAAAAAAAGGTCATAAATATATCTGAATAGGTTAAAAAAATCTGAAGTAGTTTCACACAGTAAACTAGCTAATGCAGAAATCAGAAATACAGGAATTGTAAGTGCATATGCAAAAAAGCTAAAAATAAATAAATCACTGCCGTGATTCAAGTGGAATGATGGAGCATAGGAAAAGTTAGTAGGAGCAGTCTCAGGATTCACATTTGCCTAACCACATTAGGGCAAGCTAACAGCAGTAAAAAAGTGAGAAGTACTGATGACACAACACAATTAGCAATTCAGGAAAGAGTAGAATAACAAGATGCTGGGAGTGGACAGAACCAGGACAGCTGATGCCAACTGATCCAAGGGATATTCCCTGTCGTAAAACATCATAATAAGCAATAAAACTGTGTGTGGTTGTCTTCCTCAGAGACTAGCTGAGCATCAGCCTGATTGTGAGAAGTGGTGACTGATCACCTTTGCATCACCCCCACCACCTCTTCCTTCCTTCACTTATCAAACTGTATTAATTTCAACCCAAGAATGTTTTGCTTTTGCCTGCAGGAGAAGGGAGGGCACAGGTAAAGGTGTGGGTCCTTAGCTACTTGCCAGGGTCAACTCGCAACAGAAGTGACAGCTATTCTAGGATATTTCTGTTAAGCACCCTCCAGAGAAAAAGGGAATTACCTGTAGTAAGGGTACTCTAAACTGTTCTTGCCTAACACATTCAAGAAAGACAAACAAGCACCAAACCTCGTGGCAGCAGGACAACTACGAGAACATTTCAAAGATAGTATCAGCTTTGATATGCTTAGCTTAATGAGCTGACTTAAGAGAAAATACAAGAAACATTCTTGTATTAATATGACAGATCTCACAAAGGACTATGAACTGATTGTAACTATATTTAGGGAGAAAATTAAAGGCCATTCTAACATTTCCTGTTTCTAACCACTAACACAGGAAAGTTTGGGAAGAGAACAAAATACACAGGTATACTTTGTATGTATACATTTATATACATATATATAGCTTTATAGCTATAAGCTTATTAAAACTAGATGATGTGGTGTGCTTATCCCTGGTAGCCTCTTCTACAATTAACTTCTGCTCTGGGGTAAGAGCACTCCAGAAGAAGCTTTGCCATCATCCCTGAAGTTTTTGTATGCATACAAGTTTCCTCTGGCAGAAGAAAAATCCTGGACACAGAAGACAGGAGGGCAGCCTGTTTCCCTGTAACATAGGACTACGGCACTGCACGGCTGAGCCAGGGACCAGAGTTAGTTGGCACACTGAAAAAGATGAGCATCTCAGAGGACAGGCAAAGCCTACCATCTCTTCTGTTGACAAGACAATCTTTGGTAAGTGAATACAGCTCAGAACAAATCAGAAGAAACACACAAGCTGAAAACATTAAATCTGGAGATGATGCTATTTAACTATGATTACTGTAATTCAGCTCATAAACTGCCTTGAAGATTATTAGGTCTGTGTCTTCAACAACATATGCCCAGAGATGAAATCTTACCTGCATTGGAACAGGATCTTTAAGGTAATATCCTTCAACAATCTGTTCTTTTCTATAGTGCTCAATGATGTCCCCAATACTGTTTCAATATGAAAAAGAGGATTCAAATGTTAAACAGGTTAGTTTTCCTTGTATTTGAGAACTCGCTTTTCCATACAACCACCAAAAACTCTTCCACAAAGTTTTAATAAAGTTAAATGTTAAACATTGTAACCTCATTTGTAGTAATGAGAATTTACTAATATACTGAAGTCAAGAAAGTTCACAAAGCTGTATTCAGAATGTATTAACTCTAAACTCTGCAGAACATTTCAATTAGTTGTTTAAAATGCCAAATGAGGACACTGCGTTTTCCACATTCAGGTAGCACATGTGCATTACCATCTCTTTGGGTAAAGAGCCAGTTATTTGTTATTGTTATTTTATTGGCAATAAGTTCCAAACTCCTAGAGTAACTAGGGAAAAGGAATGTGAGATACCACATGTGCAGAGCAATTCTTTCTAGGAGAATGGAAATATAAAACCAGAAAAGGTTTGCAGCAGAAAAAGAAAATACAGATTATACTTGGAAATCATCGAGCTACTCTGTTAAACACTCAATCAGTAGCACTCTGCTATCAGGAAACATTCATTCTAAACACCAGATTCAGACTGCAATTGCCTTTGGAAGGCTCAGGAGAGAAGTGACAGGTACAAGCTGAAATTCAAGGCTTCTGAGTTGCTCTTAACTTATTTTCACAGTTATTGGAATTTATATTGTAATAAAGAACAGCAGCATGAATATCTACAGAAATTAATCATTTGTATGCAAAACAGCAATAAGAAAAAGTAGAAAACAAAAATATGGTGTGTCATCTCACTTCATGCATACTTAGCTGTGTGTGCAAAAATAATAAGGCATGCATCAATGTTATGCATGTTACAACTGGATGTAGTTGTACCCAGCACTGGAACAATATCTGATACTGTAAAAATAATCTCAAAATTTAAATAAAGCTTTAGCAAGACATCTATGCTCACTTTTCTCTCTCATTATGGAGCTATAAACACATGCTTGACAAAATAATGCATTTTCCTATAAACAGCTTTGGTTTTAAGTATGAAGAATGACATATATTTCTTTTTCAGTATTACTGAAATCAAGTAATTAATTTCAATTTTTACTGAGATGCAATTTGCACATGCCATTTTCTGCATAAAAATTTAAACTTTACCACACTAGCGAAAATATTGACTCAGTCATTGTATTTTGCATGTTGCATAGCTATTGCTGCCAGCATCTTGTAATAAATAAAACAGCATTTTATTATTTTTTTCTCACTCATCAAATCAAGCATACCTTGACTATCAATGCCTCCTCTCCCTCCTTGGTTGAAAATGCCATCAGGAGTTCCTTAATGTAAGGAGCAGGTGCCTAATTTCTTCAAATTTTGTAAAATAGGCTGAGGAATGTATTTGAAAACTCTTTTTTAGGTAAGTTTATCATATATATACAAGGACTTTATGCCTTGATGGAGTGACTAAGGGCTTGGCTCTGCAGGCTTCCTCTCCCATAAGTGAACTTGATTCAGAGGTTCACTTATATACTGCCTTACACTATGACAGATCAAACGCCTGAACCAACTCAATGCTGCAAACACAAAGATTCCAGGTATCTCACTTGCAGACTCACATTCTGTAGTGTACCTGGGGGCAGACAACGTACACTACAGAATGTGAATCTGTAAGTGATTCAGATTTCCAACATGTAAAGCGTCAAGCATGAAATCAGACTGACCAAAATCTTATCTAGGGGACAGGAATGAATCAGAGTCTTCTTCAACATATGACAACAACAAAAATGCACAAAAATGCAACAAAGGGAAGGATAAACGAGCATGTATTAAAAAAAATTAAATATGTTAAACTTGGTTTAACATACAGAAATAAAGATGGATCTCAACAGAAATAAAGACGGATTTCAAAACCACATTATAGTTACTTTAATAACTTTAGAATACTCAGCATGCTGTTAGGTTTGGCTTCCTAGGTTCCCTAGGTCTTGGCTACTTTTTAAAAGTGTCACACCATCAGGAGCAATAGCAGGGGTTTTTAACACTTAGAGTGAATTGAGAATTATTCCAACAACTCACATTTCAAATAATAAAGAATCCAGGAAGCAGAACTAAGCAACACATTCATTCCAATTGTCTACTAAATTTTCAAATTGAGCTGTCTCTTAAATCCAAGGTAACATGAAAACTTGTTCACTGTATAAACTATTGGGCCAATGTTACTCATCACCTTTGACAGAATCACTAGAAATAAAGAACCAGCCCTAATTTTAGTTTTTTGTGAATGCTACCTGTTGAATTCGGCAAGACAGGCAGAGAGAAGAAAATGACAGGGAAATCACCTGGTTCTATGTTCTAAAATTGTGACTGAAACATTAATAAATGCTATCTTACATGAAATCTACTGTGAAACACATATGGAAGTAACTGTCAGGACAGCTGAACAGGCCCAAGCCCTCAGTTCAAAGCAGGGTCAACAATGGCAGGTTGCTTTAGCCCTTGCTCAGTCACATCCTGAGAATCTCCAAGGAGGGAGTCTCCCATACCTTTCAGATAACTTTTTCCAGTGCTCCATCATCCTCACAGTAAAAGCCATACACTAGCAATTGTCCATCTTTGGACTTACATCTCATGACACAGGCACTAAAACACAACTGTACAAGACCTGGAGTTAATTTTCTTTATAGTGGCAAATGAAGTGCTGCATTTTAGACATGTGACTGAAACACCTTGTGGATATCACACCAATGTTTTGACTACTGCTCAGCCACACAGTGGATGGGGTGAGGCAAGGAGCTGGGAGTGGACACAGCAGGACAGCTAGCTCAAACCAGCCAAATGGATATTCCCCTCCACAGAATGTCAAGCTCTGCAATTTAAGCTCAAGAAAAGGAGAAGGAGGATGTGAAGAAGCCTGTGGAGGGGTGGTCCCTGCAACCAGCTGAACATCCTGCAGTGCTTGCTCATTCCTTGCCCTCAGGACAGGGAAGAAAACAGGGAAAGCAAATGTGACAAAACCTGTATGTCAAGATAAAGACAGTTTAGAAAGTGAAGGGTGGGGAAGGACATCAGTGACTGAAAAGCAATCATTCACCACTCCTCACAAGCAGACTGATGCCCAAACAGTCTGAGAAACACCCCCCTGGAAGATGAAACATCCCCTCCATTTTTTATTGCTGAGCACTGTCTCTTTATTCCATTAGGTTCTCTGGAAAACAGAGAAAGCCTCAACGCTGTACAAGCTTTGCTCACCAAGAACCAAAACACTGGTGTGTTACCAACAGTTTTAGCCACAAATCTGAATCATGGCATGTAGTAGCTGATAGAAAGAAAATTAACTCCATCCCATCCAGAATCATCACAAGCAACAAGAAATGCCTTTGGCAATTTTTCTGTAAAACTGTAGGAGATGATCAATGGACTAATTTGTTATCTGTGAAATAAATACAGAAAGATCACAGAAGCTAAATGCTTTACTAAATTCCATGGGAAAATACTTCCTTTTTACATAGTCAAGATAATTTCCCCAATACATATGCAACATGGGTATTGTACATTCAGACCTTCAGGTGGGCTACCCTTCAGAGCTGGTACAAGAGATCAAAATAATAAAAGCAGACCTCTGTATGGCAGACTGCAAACACAGACTGATGGTCACACAGAAATTTTAACATAGATTTACACAGAGGGTGGTGGGAGCACATGCAAAAGGCACAGATTGGTGGAAAAAATAAGTCTTTCTAGTAAGCACAGAATATGAAGCCCTGAGATACACCCAGGATGTCTTTGCCCATGTCATCCAGAATGATTCTGGAACACAAGCAGGTACACTATTGCTTATATACGTTATCATGATTCTAGTCCCATCTCCAGATATTCCAAATACCCAAAAAATAAAACAAACTTCTTTCATCTTGTGCTTCCTTCCTAGTCTTCAGATTCCTACTTTTGTATGGAAAATCTTGGTCTACCATTTACTGAGACCAATACCCTGCAAAATAAAGAGCAGACTGCTTTCATTTTACCTTTTGTCTCAATTACAACCACAAAAACTGTAGAAGAATATTGAAAATACTCTACTAACAGGGATGATTTAGTCTAATAATAGTATCAGATTTCAAAGGAGATACTTTGAGAGCATTTATGGAAGCAGCTTAACATTAAAAAGGTTATAATCAGTGGAAACTGTTAAACAGATGCACTTAAACAAGCAGCAGCACTTCTGAAATCTGAATTTTTCACCTTAGAGGCAAACACTGCATTTTCAGATAAGCAACAAAACCCGATCTCTTATAAGCACCAAGAAATGCTTATAGTGTCATTAGCCTGCATAAATTCATGCTTTGTATGTCTCTCTTCTGGATTCAATGCTGTTTGTTGTTCTTCAGCCACCACTTCCATATATTCCACACAAATAAACTACATTAGTCATCACATATTTAAGGATTTTTTTCTTACAGTGTCCCTCTTAAATGAACTAATACAAGAACTGAAAAGTCCACAAAGTTGTTTGCTTTTTTTTCTGTTTCTGATTTATTGCCATCTACAGATTTCACATTACAGAATTTGGGCAGTTAGCATCTTCATTTTGAGGCCTTATTATCTTGCAATTCATTATCTTGCATACTTCACTATGCGTCTGAGCTTCCAGGAAGCTTACCAAGCTGCAGCATATACTAAGTTGAATGAATTTGAGCCTATGAGTATAGTAGTAATTTTCCAGAACACACAACAAAAATGAAGCCTTTAAAAGCTATGCAGAGTCTGCTTCACACTGAGGAAGATCTCTGCAAACTAGGTACCAAAATATAAACAAAACATAAATATATAAAAGTCTTTGTAATAACTTAGTACTACTTTATAGTCTTGTTTTCCATACTATATAAAGAATCTTCTTTAGATTAATGTAATTTATATACATGCCTCAAGTGAATAAAGTAATAACTCACTATATGTAGTAACTCTGTGAAGGTAAACTATTCAATGCTGCAAAACCATTTGAAACTAAATAGTTTGACATCACCTCAGGTGGGGTCTCCTACCCTATCAGCCTCCTGAAAAGCCACAGCTAGAGAACGGGCAAAAGAGCATTTACCTTTACGTAAGAATGACACTGCAGCTAGCTTGGTTTTCAATGAGGATGTCTGGAGACCAGACTGATTAATGTAGAAGGTATTCAAGCAGCATGGGTGTGGGGTATGCAAAGGTTCATAAGGGTCCAATTGTTTAGCCTCACACCATCGTCCATTTGAAGTCATATGAAAAAGTCCACTGAACTTCTTAGTTAGGAGACCTCGACATTTCCTCAGACACACCAGCTGCTGGATCTCTACCCACTCAGAAGCCAAGCTGGAAGTGAGAGAAATTCTCTATTGGGATGACGAATGCCCTGGTTCTAGGTGAGCAAGTCTGGAAAAGTGTCGATTTTTTGAGGCAAGGCAATGGCCTCTTTTAAAAGAGGAAGGCAAGTTTTCACCACTGAGAAGTCTTGCATCTGCAACTCCTCTAAAAGCAGTATCAAGGATTGATCTGTACTGATAGCTTCTCCCACAAAAGGGGAAATGTATCTCGTTATTTCTTTTTCTTTTTGTACAAATTTCTGTATTTTTGTACCAATGGCAAAACAAATGTATCCCAAGTTTGCTCACTCTAAACAGTGATTTGTACTTCTGACCCAAGTACAACACACATATTACAATGCAATTTAACAACTTTTCAAACAATTATGGTATTTTTTCCCTTTTTCTTGCAAATACCCATTTTTATTGTTTGAAAACCTTACTGAATGTCTCAGATAAAGATGTTAACTTTATTTTCCCTTTTCAAATAATCAATGCAAACAAGTAGTTTCCAAGAGAACACAGCACTCTTACAGATACACAATTAATGGACTCACATGATCCGTACAATCCACTATCTATAGCATGAAGAAAATGGTTTGCAGAAGAAATTAAAATACTTCAAAATAAAGAAACAACAATCAGGCTTGTGCAAGCTTCAAGAACTGGCTCAGTTACAAGTAACTACAAAGCCAAGTTGGAGAAAATTGTTAGTGTACTATTAAGAAAACTACAGCCTTAAGATCACAGCAGAAAATAACTATCAGGCGCAAGTTAGACAAGTTCTTTACATAAGTATAAAATATACACAATTCATTTTACTACTAAAACTTACCTATTGTAGTATCTGCCTCCCATCATAAACTGATTGTTTGATGTTGGACATATTTTAAAACGCTGAATATTTTCACTGGTCCGAAAATAAAGTGAATAATCACCAGGTGTATTATCTGAAGGCCTCACAAGAAAACTGCACACCTGACCAACTGAAAAGACATTGTAATAGTGTTATTTGTCTTACTGAAGTTACAGATGAGCCCTTATCAAATCTACTTGCATATAAATTAGCAAGAATCACACACTTGAAGAAATGCAAAGTCTGTAAGTTAAGTTCCAACAGTAATCTCAAACTCAATGAACTAGCACTAAACTGGTGAAATTAATGCAAACTGGTGAAATTAATGCAAACTGGTTTATCTGTGGTGGCCTAGCCACATGTTTCCCATCTCTTTACAAAAGCATACAAAAAAAGTTTTACAACAGGTTTTCAAAAGTTAGTAACTCATGTTCTAATATTTAAAGTATGTTATTTAACAATGTGGGTTAGAAATCTTGGTGTTTTCATTTGAAGAAATTGTTCCTCTATGAAAGGGCTAGAAAAGGTTTGTAACACATTTCCTTTAAGTATATAAAAGCACATATTCTCCACAACATTTTGATGAAGATACCAATAAGTGAAATAATCCATTACTACCACAGTATTTCAATCAAAAACACAAGTACCTGTCATCAGCAAATTGTAAGCCTCTTGTTTGGAGATCTTCCCATGGTACCATCTTAACAAAGATGAAGAGAAAAATTAAAAAGCAAGACTACCAGCTCTCTTTTTTTTTTTTTTTTTTTTTTTTTTTTG
>NDXB01010183.1:62061-80261 GCA_002631895.1 Agapornis roseicollis
TTTTTTTTTTTTTTTTTTTAAGTAATACAAGATGATGACACGGTATATGAGTTATTTTATGCCTTGAATAGTAGTTTTGTTCGCTTTTATTTCAAAAAGAGAGAGATTTATGGTTCTTCTGAGAAAGACCAGGGTGCTACCGGAGGCTGGAAAAGTCTCCCCAACAGGTAGTAAAACCACAACCGGAATAGCTCACTCTTCCTGGCAGCCTACTATGAAAACTTGCAGAAGCCAAACCCGGCTACACGGCAGTGCCTGTTACTCCCGGCGCTGACCCCGACCGCTCCACCTCTGGGAGCAGGGGAGCCCTACGCCGCCTCGCTCGCCCTTCCCCTATGCAATGGGGCGGCGGGACTCCCCTCCCCGGGCACCCCAGCGGCGAGGGCAGCCTTCCTGCTGGAAAGGAACAGGGGAAGGGGGGGGTGGCAAACTTCTGCGGGAGTTCCAAGGGAGCGGGACACACGCTTCCCACTTGGAAGGCCCCGCTGCTCAGAGGCCGGGATGGGGCTCAAAGGGAGTTTGGAGCCAGGAACGAGACAGGCCCGGTAGAGATGGGGCGGCTACTCACTGGTTGGTGGGGGGCGCGTTGAGCGGGATGGCCACCTCCTCCTCTTCGTACTCCGGCCCGTCCAGGGAGTCGCCTTCGTCCACAGTCCCCAGGCCCCCCGCTAAGGGTGGCGGCGGTGGCGGCAACGGAGGAAAAGCGGCGGTGCCCGGATCGGCCACCAGGGCCGCCTCCAGTGCCTGCCCCGGGCCGCCCGCCGGAGCGGCAGGCCCCGTGCCCAAGTCCATGATCCCCAACACCGAACACAAAGCCGGGCCACCCGGGGGGCCGGCTCCCGGGCTGCTACCGTTGCTGCCGCTGCCACCGCCACCACCACCACCACCAGGGCCGGGTGGGAAGGGGCCCTGCGGCCCCGGCCCCCTGCCCCGACACACGGCGGGGTAGTGTCCCGGCTCCGCGGCAGCTCCCGCCGTCCCGGCTGAGGTAACCGAGCCGCCTTCCTCACTCCCGGCCTCGGCCGCCATCATGTTGAGCCTCGCCCCCCCTCCAACCCCCCTCCACCAGCCGGCGCACGCCGGAGAGGTGGTGACAAAGGGGCCCCGGCTCCCACCCCCCGCCCCGCCCTGGCGGGGAGCGGAGCCGGGACGAGGGCAAAACTTCCCCGGAGAAGCCGGGCCACGAACAATACCCGGCTGGGTAGGGGCGCGGCAGCTCCGCAGGGCCCCGGCGCGGCTGCCGGGGAGCGGCTCCCGCGGCCCCGCGCTCCCTCCCGCAGCCCGGCCGCGGAGCCAGCGAGCGAGCACCAACACACCACGCCTGCGCACCGCGGACCTCGGCACGCCTGCGCGGGAGAGCGGGCTGGGATTCTGCTCCCGCAGGAATCAGCCCGAGCGGAGGTTTCCGCCCGGAACTGGGACAACAGCAGCGAGGGACGTGGAGTTGTCGGAATGAATCCAGAGGAGGCCATGGAGATACAGCGAGGGCTGGAGCAGCGCTGCTCTGGAGACAGGCTGAGAGAGCTGGGCTGGTTCAGCCTGGAGAAGAGAAGGCTCCTCAAGGGGAGATCTTAGAGCAGCTGCCAGTGCCTGAAGGGGCTACAAGAAACCTGGAGAGGGGCTTTGGACAGCAGCCTATAGGGATAAGACAAGGGGGAATGGCTTTAACCTGACAGAGGGAAGACTGAGATGAGCTCTTAGGCAGAAGTTCTTCCCTGTGAGGGTGCTGAGGCCCTGGCACAGGTTGCCCAGAGAAGCTGTGGCTGCCCCATCCCTGGCAGTGCTCAAGGCCAGGGTGGTTAGGGTTTGGAGTAACCTAATCTAGTGGAAGATGTCCCTGCCCATGGCAGGGGGTTGGAGCTGGATGAGTTTTAACATCCCGTCCAACCTAAACCAGCCTGGGATTAAAAAGGACCCTTTTCCTTTGCTTTCTATTGTAAAGCCATGGTATTCTGTTAATAAGACTAAAAAAAGTATCCTAGAACCTACACCATGCTTCTTGCCTTGTAAGAGTTGGGACTCCTTTGCTGCTTAAACCATCATTCTTCACACTCCCAAGCTTATCATCATCATTAATAATTGTGCTAACTTAAGCAAGTTACTTGGCACATCAGCTTCACCTCACCCATAACTACCTCTGTTCAAGAAAACATGGTGTGACATTACCAGGCAATAGAAATGTAGGTATTTTAGGATTTATTTCTTTTATTCCCCTTTCACCCCCCACTGTTAAAAGAGCTGACAAATAGTGGCACGTTGACACTTGCATGTCTCAAGGGTTCTCAGAAGGCATCTAAACATTCAGGTTTTCAAAGCTTTGCTTTACCCAAAAGTATTAAATGAATTTTTCCTGAGGCCACTAAAACAAACTACTGCTCCCACTTTCACAGCTCCCCAGCCAACCTCTTTTTTATCTGCTGAAATTAAGTTTTCATATCTTGCCTTCTAAAGGCAAAATCTTCCAGTTACACCACTAAGATCTGTGGAATTATGCTGGGTTTGTGCCCAGTGTGAGTGAAAGAAGAGGCTGGCTCCACCAGCCCTTTTTTCACAGCACTTTAATGTGTTCATCCGCAGCTGTTTGTCTGTTTAAGACTGCAGTTTCAACAGCAATCTCCTACAACTGATTTTGCATTACTACTTTCCATTGTTATAAATGTAATGTCAAACAGTGCTCTATCCTGCTGCTTCTGCAGGTTTCTCTTTGCTGCTGTTTGCTTCCCTCACAGATGTTTAAACAAAATTATTTTAATGCAGCCTTGTAGCTGTTTTGGTAGTGATATTGCCTAAATATAGAAATGTAGTGTAAATATGTATGAGTCCCTTGACAAGGCTGGCATTTCTAAGTGCCTTCCAGGGCACTAGCATGTGTATGGGTGCACAATGTGTATGAAGACTAAAAGGACAGCTGTTCTAAGAATTTCATAGAATCACAGAATCAACTGGGTTGGAAAAGACCTTTAAGATCATCAACCTTTCCCCCAGCATTGCCAAGACCACTGTTAGACCATGTCAGTGAGGGCCTCATCTACACAGTTTGTGAACACTTCTAGAGACAGTGAGTCCACCACTGCCCTGGGCAGCCTGTTGCAATGCCTGACCACCCTCGCTGTGAAGAAACTTCTCCTAATCTGAAATCTAAACCTCCCCTACTGCAGCTTGAGGCTGTTACCTCTTAAATGGGGCAGTGTGGCTGTGGCAGTCCTTCAGGAGGTTTATTCTGGGGAAGGCACTTTAAAATTTGGCAAGGATTCCGCAGAAAGAGGGCTTCTAGTGAGATCAGATGACCTATTGTATCCCTGCGCCTGACACGACATTTCTGTTCGCTTTGCAGGCAAATTGCCTGGATCGCTCTCTGCTGCAGGTAACACAAATCACCCTGCATTTCCTCCTTCTTAAATTGACTCCAGTTACCCAAGCTTTCATGAGACTTTATTTACATGAATATATTTGGGTGAAGGAACAAATATATTTTTCTTGACACTTCCCATCTTTTTCTGAAACCCCCAGTGTAAATGATGCTAGGATAGTTTTTCATCCCTGCAGTATGCATGGCATCAGGCTAGATTCTCTGGAAAACCTATCTGCATGTTCCACAAAGTCGACTTGCAGGATAGTGAATCTGGGATTATACGTGATTTCTTCTCTGCCAGCTGTTGGGTGTGATGTCTCTTACGTTTGGATTAGAATTGAAATGTCAGAGCACAGGTAGATTATGATTTTTCTGGCCTAATTTAAAGACTAGTCTGTAGAAAGGCCAAATCTGAGTCTGACAAGTAGAAGTATATTGTTGCATGTATGTTAATGCTGCCATTAAAACTACCTGCTCGTTTGTTGATTTGTGGTAAATAAAATCCTTATCTCAGGATTCTGGCCATGGAAGACTTACGGTCTGTGCTGTTCATGTAAATAAAACTTGAGTGGTCCCAGGCACTTTGATAATGGTTGTCTGCAGGGTACAGGGTGTAGTAACCTTTTCTGCTCTTCCCGTGAGCATATCACAGGCTGACAGTCAGTGTACCAGTTGACTTGAGACCCCCTGCATGGGGGGGCGGGGGTCTTCACAGGGAAGCTTCATCTACTAGTGTGGAGTACATGCAGCCATAATTGTCATTATTTTATTGATAGTGACAGCTGTCCTTCACACATCTAAGAGTTTGGGATCCAAAACTAACTCTTCCAGTGTAGTTGCAGGTGAATTTCAGTGGCATTGAGGCCTTTGAACAACACTCGTATACCAGAGACCCTTTTTTATATAGGATACATGTGCCATACCACTCATAACACTGTTGGGACTGGTCTAATTGTATGTACAGTAATGATGGCAGTAGTGAGATGTTCCAGTTATTAAGAACTCAAATTTTCAGGCTGGGTTTGTCACTGATTTGCATGGCCTTGGGCAAGTCATTTGAAGAAGGTTACACTTTCTCCATCAGTAAAATAAGAAGCTATTTCACAGATGTGTCAGAGGATTAACTGTTTTTTTTACCACATTTGGAAGCTGTTAAACATAATGCTTATTAGAATGAAAAGCCATGTCGAAGTGAATGATGCAGTATTTCAGTCATTTACAGAGAAAGCATTACTTGGACCATGGATACAAACACAGTTGTATCCTTCACTTCCACTCCTGATTTCAGCACAAAACTTCTGCTCCTCTCCTCCTTTTCTACTTTCCTCCTCTCTTCTTCTCATTGAATCCTCCTCTCCTCTCCTCTCCTCTCCGTGCAGTTTATTTCCACTTTTCCAAAGTGTTCTCCTATCTCAGAAATAAATCGCAGCAGGGAAATTGTCAATCTTTCTGTTGCAGGGTGGAGTGGTAAGAGAGCAGCCTTCCTGTAATGAAGAATCTGGAACGCTCCAACTATCCAGTTCTTCCCCTTGTGCTCCCCAGCTATATGAGGAGCAGGTACAGACTCAGTGCTAATTCTTCCTACCTGCATAACTGTTATAACCTGACAGAGACCACATGTATTGCTGGAAAGGTGAAAATATGGTCAGACTCTGGGCAAGAACCTGAATACTAATAATTTTATTTCCTGTAAGTTAAATTCTTTGCTTCCATCTCATTTATTTTTGTTGGATAAAGCTGACTGTGTTCCCAGGCTGATTATGATAAGGTAATCATTGAGCAGTCATCATCACTGTCTGTACTTAATTTTGGGTCTGTGCTGTAAATTCTTCCATGTTCATGGTACAAATTAGAAGCCTTTGTTTGCACTGAATATTTTGTTTGTATTGAATTTCTGAGTAGATCATTAATGATAAGCTCTTTTTATAATGTTTCCCTTCATTTTAGATCAATGGTTTTCAAATGTTATTTTAGTTTAATGACTTCCTGATTATTACTGATTTTCAAGAACATCTTTGTCATCTAAGAAACAATCTCTCTAAGATTCCAAATTCTTCTATAACCTTTTGTCCCTGCACATTTTGTGTAGTTTGCTATCCTTTCAAATAAGTGTTTAAGCTGGGGATGAATGAAGCCCCCGTAAAAGGCTATAATCTCCATGTGCAGAGAATTTGTATCCCGTCTTTAAGAGTCAGTATATATATATATATATATGTATATGACTTTAAAATTAATTAAGAAATTACTGTTGGATCAGTATAACTTTTTTTTTTTCTCTTAAGCAGATGCAAAAATATTTGTGAACAACTATCTTGAGGTAATAATTTTAATAGTAAGCGATACTGTTCATTTATTTTGTGCTTTCAAAAACTGGCTAAAAAGCTTTTGTGCCTATAATTGTTCACTTTCTCTTTTCAGTTTTAGAATGGCACCATTACATAGAGGCATAGGTTTTTTGCTTACTTTACTTCAGGCTGCATCTGGAAAAGGAATCTTTAGTTCTTCCCCTCTAATTTTGCATATTTAATGGGTGTAAGCAGATGTGTTATTTCAGTCCCTTTTCATAAGCCCTCAGTGCACACAGCAAATCTTCCTTTCAGAAACAAATTGATGTGGCACTTTGATACTCAGCCTCTCCACAACATGTTTTTGAGTCTGAGGCATTATGTTAGTTAGAACATTGAAGATCAGAATCTTTTCTTCCTGACAAATCTTGTTCCTTGCGGACAGCAGTCTGGCCATGCTTCAACCCAGTAATTCTAGTTGTGAACTTTGATGGAAATACTTTTCCTACCTTTACTATTTGTACATCCTGACAGATTTGCTCAGAAACTGTTGCATGAGTTTTCTTGAGAATTAGAAAGCATACAGTTTCTATGCCATACCATTTAAATGCTGTGCAGAGCTTACTAGTTTAATCAAAGGGTAACTGTCTTTCTGTTGACTTTTAAAAAAACAGTTTCTTTGTTTTGAGTGTAGGACACTGATGCAAGTACAGATTTTACTATAATTATTACCACAGTACCAATGAATTTTCAGAAAACCTGTGTATTTTCTATTGCATTTTTCAATTTGATACATTTCTAGTTTAGACCATTTTGCCCTCTTCTGAAATTTAACATGGTGTTTTGTGATATGGTGATGGAAACATACTATGTTGACCTGAATTGATGTTCATCTTGGGTTATATAGTGTATCAGCAAGTGAATTATTCAGAGATAACCATTTTAAGCAACAGTAGTGGCATTCACATAGCGTAAGAGTGTGAAAAAATGTTGTGTAGAGGAAGACCAATGGAGTAGTACATAAGAATACTCAAACTGTTCTGCTTATTGTATTTTCCTGTAGACAAATAATTTTCTATCATATCTATATGTGTATGAGAGAATGCATATTCATTGATACCCCTTTTTATGGTGTTTCAGGATTTTGCTTTTTAGAAAAGCCACTGTGGTTTGGCTTTTGGATCCATTTCACCTGTAGAGTTTAAAGTAATGTCCTAGCACTTCACATAAACCTCCTGCAGCAGTTGTTTTAAAGCCGGGCACAGAAAATGGAAATCTTACTGCTTCTCAGATCCAGATTTTCTAGTTGTAATTGTTACTTCTCAGTAACTATCAGTTCATATCTGGCAAAATATAATGACAATGCAGCACGTTTCAGAGATAGGCTGTTTTTTTCAGGCAAAGCAAATTCAAATCTAGGTGTACCTGTGCCAGCTTTTTCAGAACAAGATCTTACACAGCCCTGGGTTGGTACTAACTTGGAATTGTCAGTGTGGTGTTTTAACAGGCAAATCTGAAAATATAAGAACCACCCTAGAGACTGGATGAAACCATCAGTAAGTGGAACCCAATCCCCAAATTACGTATCTGGCATTCCTGAGGAAGACTCTTGTTAAGTAATTGCCATCTATAAACCTCAAGTGTGCTGTAGATGAAAAAAAAGAGGTAAGTTTCAGTCACAGAAGTGGTATTATCATAGCACACAGGGGGCAAGTGGGAGCGTGTTTTTCATATAATACTGCATGGCAGCTGTAGCTGCCATGGTTTGTATTCTATCTGAAATAGAACAGCAACTGCAAGGGCAAAATGGACACAGAGCCCAGAAAATAGACGAGCCATGCAAATGGTGTGTTGGTGTGTTTTTCCAAAGGAAATTTTGCAAGAGCCAAATCAACAACTAGGAAAGGAGAAAAAAAAAAAAAATAGTGCACATTAGCACATTTATTTTATTTGCTTTGAAAAACTGCTTGTGATTTTTCATATATGTTTTTGTCCTTAACAGTATCCTCTCTGACAAATTGGCTGTCTTAATTAAATAAGCAGCACCAACATTTTTCCACTTTTCTGAGAGCTTATTTGTGTCCCTGAATGGCTTGCAGCAGAACACCCCTTTAACTGAAGTAGCATAGGAACAATTACCACACGAATGCTCTGTCAGCCTTACATAAACACTGTGGTCTTCTAATTTGAATTCCATCTTATTACCTATATTTAAATGTGAGAGAAACCTGTCTATGCTTATCTATATGTGTAATTAATGCCTTCACATAAAATGTGCATGAATTCTCTCCTGAGCCTCTGAGTGTCTCCACTTAGAGATACCTGAACTGTTACTTATAAGCATTGCTAAAGGCATCTTCATTTTTGGAAGCTGATTTGTTAGTTGTTAAGGAGAAAAACTGAGTTACAAAGGACAAACAATATTTTTTCCATTTTTAGTTTGAAAATATTTTTCATGTAAATAATTTTTCCCTGCTTAGTTAATTACAACTAACTTGCAAAAGAGTTCTCAGTAATTACTGAGCTTAGGTTTGTGAGTGTATATCTGTTGATGGACAAAAATTCACACTTTGATAAACATCTTTGTATTTTTGCAGCTGTTTAGGTATCCTTTGGATGTTTGTGTAGGTGCTTTTACAGGAGCTAGGGAAAGGAAAATAGTCTGATAAGAATGAACAAACAGGAAAATGTGATTACACTCATAATACCTACAGAACTTCCTTTGAGACCCATGATGTAAGCTATGCAGGATGATCCCAGTTATTGTGTGGGGCACTGTCTCTCATTTCAAGCTTGAGTTGTTTTTCATGAGGTTTACCATGGTTCTTTTAAGCAAATCATTAATCACACCACTGAGGAACATATAATTTGCATTAGTTTCAATTAAATAATTTCTCAGTTTGTGGTTATTGTTTGCAGTGACTTGATATAAGCTACCTACCTATATTTTGTATTTAAGTAAAGGATATGTATGTCAGACATAGCTAACAGGTGTTCCTGTAAATGAAATTACATGCATAACATATAAAAATCAGTAGAAGACTATAGTGCATATATTACTCAGCAGGCTGTTATTCTGCATTGATAGTAGAAATCAATATTCTTGCTTACTAGAACAAGAGTAAATTTAAATACAGTAGTGCTAGATGTAGCTGGGATATAGGCAACAAATAGCTATATATTGATCTTTTCAAGGAATATTTATATAGTGGAGCTCATAAAACAATAACAGTGGAAATGTTTAATTTTTTATTTTAAAGTTTCTGTTTACCAAAAAATAATAAACTTTATTGCCTATATTATTAAACTAACATCTAAATGAACAGTGTCATCGAAAACTGAAAAATCGGGAAAGGAAATACTGTTTTGAGTAGCAGATGTGAGTTTAGCTAAGATGTATCTACTTTCATGGATATCAGATCTGCATAAAGCCAATAATTTTTCAAATGGCTGCTCACACGGTGCCCACAAGATTTGTGTGTACACTTCTGTCTGTACAGAAACCAGTATTTGCATGTAAGACATAAAAATATATTTGCAAAATTGGTAACTGTGTCTGAGGTCATATTTGCACATCTAAAGTATCCATTCTGTATATGAAGACTACTATTTCCTTATGTACCTAATCCCATGGAACAAGTTCCTTCAAGTATTACATTGGGATAGTTCAGGTGTCCTGTTCTTCTACTTTACAGTTATTTCCTATAGATCATCCATCCTAGGATAAATTTTTCAGTTAAGTGTTTCTCAATTAAAAAAAGAAACAAAATGTTAAAGTCCAATATCCTAAAACCAATTCTTAGCTATCTTTGTTATAGAATATAAGGACTTAATTGAGACACAGTGTATTAACCTGATGTAGAAATTAACAGGTGAAGTCTTGTGGTATGTATTGTGTAGTTTCCCAGACTCCTGAAATTTTTGAACTTATATTAATCCAAATGTATATTTTAAATTGTCCACTTATTACTCTTTCCATTATTATTCTGTTTATTTTTAAAGATAATAGTTACTTGTATGAAAGGAATTTGTTTAAGCTAGTTGTATTTCTGTTGTTGACTTTAAAATCTGTTCCACGGTAAGGAAACCGCTAGCAATAGAAGCATAAGCAATCCATAGATTTCAGGTATGGTTTAACTTATTCTAGAGTAACCTAAATATAATCACACAGTGATTACTGAATTTTAACACTGGATGAAATCCTTAGAGGCATTAAACAAGAATTTACTATCTGATATCCCACTGTTCTGATTGATTTTAAGTTGGCTCTGATGTGATAGTGAACCTAACCACTTTAAAAGGGCTTAAAAGCCTAATACATGTGCTTCATCATGACATTCTTGAGGAGGAGGAAGATAGGAGGAAATGTTGCAACTGATCTATGACATTTGCTACATGAGGACAATTACTGTAGTAGCAGTTATCAGTTATAAATAGTATTACTTACAATTGACATTTAAATGATAACTTATACACAGTGTTTATATTTAATCTGATTTTTTTCCAAGATGTGCTGGTATGTAGTTAGTTCATTTGCTGCTTTTGCAGCTTCCATGAATGTCTTTGCCACCTTGACTGATACAGTGCAGTTTGCAAGGATATCCATTTCCTCATAATAAGCAATGACACATTGATTTTTCTATTTATAAATAGAGGAATGAAAGGTGCAACAGTTTAGAGAATTCTGTCAACCACAAAATAGTATAGTTAGAATACACAAAGCCTTGGATGTATTCTGAAAATTTTATGATGTAAACAGCAGTATATGCATACATTTTGTATCAGGAGCAGGGAATAGAATATTAGGGAAGGCTAAACACTGGTAGCCTTCTAACTAATGAGAAATTGGAAGTGTAGATGGTTAGAAGGAGTTTGTGAAACAAAGATCTACCTTGGCATACACAAGGAATAAGCACATCTGGTCCCTGCACCAGGGGAGCACAGAGGCAACATGATGGAGGGTTCCACTGTCAATAACATCAAGAAAGATAGCAGTTTAGTAATACTTCAAAAAGAAGAGGAAACAGATGATCTCGATATAGTGTAGTTGTTTTCCTGAGAGGTTTTGCTTTCTGAGAAAAGCAGCTTGCAACTAAAAGCAGTGCAAGCTAAAGGTACTTCTGCATTTGGTGGTTAGTGGTGATTGGTAGAGCTTGCACTGGACACTCACTAACATGAAAGGTTAGGGATGGGAAGTTTTCCTTTAGGGCTTGTAAGACAAGCTCTAGCCTATTTTCAACAGAGCTGCAGCAAATCAGGACCCATTTTCTCTCCAGGAAACAAGTTTTTCTGGCTTCTGGCTAAATTAATGTGTGGTGATGGCAGAAGTTCCACAGGGAATAAAGTGAGGCTGCCAGATTTCAGGCAAGGTTAATGTTACATTTCTAATGGAGTTAGAGCTGGCAATGGGAGTGGGTCTTCAGAGGAGCATATCTATATAGGATTCTGAGCTTGCTGCTCTGCCATTTAAAATCTGTTTTTCCCTGTGGGAAGACCTCTCTCTTCAGTGACAGATTAGCTCATGTGTTTGCGCAAGAAAAGAAAGTGTCCCTTCTCACTGTCAGAGTATGTTTCTTAACATTTGTGCTTCTGGGCTTCTGTGTATGAGTAGGGGAATTGTGGACTGATGGATCACCTCCTATGGTCACCTTCCACATTTAATTGCCTTTAAATGTCTGGCAATTCTATGCCTTAATTTAAAGCAGATTCTAATTGAAAAATTTACAGGCTGGTGTATGTATGTCAGAGGTTTACAGCAGTGGACATGGTACAGTTTCAGTCTAAATTCACGTATAACTCACATTTCTGTAATGCACATTTCCTCTGGAGAATTTATTCTTGTGGGAATGAAAAATAATTTGCATTGACATACATTTGTTTAGTTACATCTGTGCCAAACTTTCTAGCAATTCTGCATTTGCCTTCCAGCTCTTCTTTCTCCACCACATTACCGTCCTAACCAGCCAATCCACCTACTGGTATCACCTCTGTTTCCCAGGGAATAGAGTACCTGGACAACAGGAATGCCTGACATGACCAACAAGGAAGCTGGAGAGGGGCTTTTGACAAGGGCCTGTAGGGACAGGACAACAGGAATGGCTTTAACCTGACAGAGGGGAGACTGAGATGAGCTCTTAGGCAGAAGTTCTTCCCTGTGAGGATGCTGAGGCCCTGGCACAGGTTGCCCAGAGAAGCTGTGGTTGCCCCATCCCTGGCAATGTTTAAGGCCAGGTTGGATGGGGCTTGGAGCAACCTGGTCTAGTGGAAGGTGTCCCTGCCCATGGCAGGAGTTGGAACTGGATTAGCTTTAAGGTCCCTTTCAACCCAAACCAGTCTGGGATTCTGTGATTCTGTGACCTTCTTGTCTGAATGACAGGGTTTGGCCATATTCTGCCTTTTTCCATCCTATGTGTTTGATATCAGCATAGCAGGAAAATACACTTTTAATTATACCTTTACCATATTTCTTCACCTGAGCTAAGATCATGGATCATATCATAGCCTAAGAAGAAATTAAAGCAAATCCTACCTATGTGGCATATTTCAGAGTATTACCATGCCAGTGGAGAAGCAAGGTCTCAGATGAATTGCTATGCAGTGCTATAGTGAATGCAGGGTGCCAGCAACTCCATAAGCAGCAATTTCTTATGAATTTGTGCTGTACATTTTTATGCATCTGTGCCTCTTCCACCTTCCTGCGTCATCACCATTTCTTTTCTTCTCTAAATACTGCCTAAGAAGAAGAAAGCATAAGACATAGCAGGTTCTGAACCACTTGTGGATCATTTGATTGAAAGCCAAATGCAGATTTGAACCCTGTCTCTCAGTGGGGAGGGAGGAGAAGGAGTCTTTTAACCTTACCTATGTTTCCTGAAACTTCTGGAAAATTAATTACTTCTGAGTCCTGGTAAAGTCTGGGTCAACATTGGGCCATTAGGTTCAAAGGCTGTTGGAGGAGTCAGGCATTTTCACACACATGGAGCAAGATCACATATTCTTAGAAAGGAAGGCCAAAAAAGATTGCCTTAGAAATTATGTTTATTGAATGTTACAGACACTGTTATGTGCTAATATGCTACATGCATAGAGATAGGTGGTTCCACAGCATGCTTTAAAGTACACAGAAAAGAGGTAGAAAGGGATATATCTCCAATATTTAAAAAAGAACTATCCAATCAGAAAAACTAAACAGTTCAGAAGAGGTCCTGGGAAGACAGAAATTGTACTAATATTATCCTTAGTCTTTGTAACGGAAATTTAATACTGCAAACCAATGCCTGAAGTGTCTGGGTTCTGAAAATCATTGATGTTAACTGCTGCTTGCTGTCTTACTTTGTTCTAAAAAAGGCAATAGCATAAGGGAAAAGGCTAATACAACTGGAAAAACTTATGAGAATGTGAAAAGTTGGCTCAGCAACTCAACATATTTTTGCAGAGAAAGAATAAGCCAAAAGGAGAAAGAAATGGACAGAAAGATAATGAAGGAGAGCATCTCAGTAGCCACAGTTCTGGCAGACATGTTATCGGCAGTGATAAAGTGGAGTCTTGTAGCCAAGAAAATCAGAGAGAGAGGCAGTTGAAGGAGATACTGAGCAGGTGTCACCCTGCACTGAGGGGACAGACGAGTTCTTTTAGGGATGCTTGATAAAGTGATGACTGCATGAAATTGTAGTTACAATTAAAATTTTATTTTTCTTAGCAGGAATTATGATTAGCACAGAATTTGCGCTTAGAATGGCACAGGACTTTTACAAGCAGAATCAATGTAATATGCTTTGTATGCAATGGAATACAGAATTTATATTACATCTTAACTGATGATTTCCAGCCATGAGGGCCCTCTGCAGACTGCAGATCTTAATATATGGTTTGCTATATCAGTAAAGCAATTGCAATCTTGACTTCAAAATTAGGTAACAGCAGGCTAGCTGCTCCCTCAGGCCTCAGAGGCTGCAGAGGACAGTGGGAGGGTCCCGCAGCCACAGGCTTCCAGGTTCTCACTGTCCACCAGCAGTTTGGATCCAAGTTCACTTCTGAGACTTGTAACAGTTTGATTTCATGTACTGTCCAATTTTGCTTTGTGCTGCTATTTTTCCCTCTCCTATGCTAAATACCTGTGACCTTCAAGGCCAGTGAGGGTGAGTGGTTTGTGTCTGTGGTGCACAGGACCATCAGGGCCTGATAATGAGGAAAAGGGAACCCATATATTATTTGCTTGGTCACATAGAATGGCTGCTTGCCCCATAGAATGACATTAGTTACACTAACCATGTTACTGGGGTTGGGAACAAGAGATACTGATGACAGTAGTTGGTGCTTGTGGTCAAGATGATCACTTTCCACCATTTTTCTCACTGGAATCTTGTCACAGCATCCTGTTAGGCACACTAACTCTACAGAAAAACTCCATAGAAAATACATGCCATAAATGCCCATCACAGTGTAACTCTGAAAACATACGAAAGAACATGCTCATTTTTCAAAGCAGGTACACAGACATGCCCCTGGCAGGACAGGAGAGCGCTGCCATGTAGAGTATCTTCTCAGCTCTGCAAACTTTCTCCTTTGCTCCTTGGATGTGTGGGACTGAGTATGCACATGCTTATAATTCAGGGCAGGTACTGCCTGCTGCTACGAGACTCGCTGATTACACTGTTTACCTGTCTGTTTCCCAAGAGCATACTCCTCCATCATCCTGCATCCCTTTTTGTGGCAGCTAATTCTTCCTTAATCAGATAAAAGGTTTCATCAGCTGCTAGAGAACAGGCAAAGTCTTTTGGAATAGTGGAAGATGCCAACACCATTCATTTCCAAAGCACAACTCCATCTAACAAGCCAGTCTTCCTAATGTCTGGGAATTTCAGATTACAGAGGGTTCAGACTAGCCTGCACTAATGCTAATGGAACTTACAGAAGTGATCAGACTTAGATTACATTGAAGAAATGCACCTTAATGCATAATAAGCTCCTATGTGAACTCGTAAAAGAACTCCTAATATGTGTGTACTCTATTTAAATATACCCTAGTATATATATGTAGTATACTATGTATAGATGTATACTATTTATATAAGGATTTAGATAGGTTACAAATAGAGTGAGGGTTCTATTCATTCCATTAATATGACTGGAGAACTGTGTATTTGCAAATTATTTGTGACAACTAGAGGTTGTGGAAACCCTTGCAACAGAAAACAGCCACATTAGTAGCTGCACGCTACAATAGTGACAGATGTGGAACTGTCTGCATCAAATCGGTGCCTGTTGATAGCAGCAGTGATCTCGGACTGAGCAGTAACAGTTTTGAATCAATAAATGACTCACAGTGGCTTCTGATCTGGCCTAAAATTTATGTAGGTGTTCAGAAAGATGTTTTTAATAATTATTGTAGAATTTGGCATGCCATTATTGAATAAGTATACTGCTGACTACATTGTGCCAGATATTCCCTCATGTGTAGTAAAAGAAATTATATCCACCCATGACAGTTATGTGTACTTAGGGGGGAAACCCTGCATGTGGAAGCAATGACTCTTTGCAGCTGTTTGCTTGGAATGGGACAGCTTGGATTAAATGCTGACATTAATGCTCACATTTTAAATACTCCTCCGAGTATAGTAATATCATCAGTTGAAGAAAGATGGGAGAGTAAAAAGGAAAAAAAGGAATAAAAAAGATTTTTACTGCATAGAAATACTGTAAAAGTTTTGCTTCAGTTAATAGTGCAATTGAATATAGTGACATATCTGATAAACATTTGTAATCTCTCTCCAGTTTTCAGATTGAAAAACAGTATAAATTCACTCAGCCTATAATGCAGTTGGATACAGAATGAATATCTCTGATAGAATACTGAATATGTAAGCAGACTTCATTCAGTTGCTTAAGAATCAGTGCAGTGCTTCAGGTTTACACACAATGCATTCAGTAAAGCTATTTCTGTGTGTCTATGATTCTATTATTTCAGTGTGCAAAGGAACCAGCTCAAATAATACACAGACACCAGCCTCAACTGTTCCTGCAAGTTCTCAGAAGTACAGAAAACATGTTCAAGAAACAATATTCAGTTATCTTTCCAGGTAATTCTACACAACTCCTACTACAACAGGAGAAGCAGTCCCTGTCAGAGAACTGCAGTGCAGTTCTTAGAATAATTTGGTTCCTCTAATTTAGAATTTAGTGTATAAATTACTTTATGATCAAAAGATAACTCCTCATGAAGTTCAACAAGGCCAAGTGTAAGGTCCTACACCCGTGACAGGGCAGTGCCAGGCACAGCTACAGTTTGTGTAGAGAAGTGATTCAGAGCAGTCCTGCGGAGAAGGACCTGAGGTATGATACTGGTTTATGAGAAACTGAATATAATGCAGCTTCAGTGTGCTCTTGAGCCCAGAAACACCCCCATGTGCTGGGCTGCATCCCCAAAGTGTGAGCAGCTGGTTGAGGGAGAGGATTCTTGCCCTCTGCTGCGCTCTGGGGGACTCCCCCCGTAATCCTGTGTCCAGCTCTGGGGAAACAACACAAGAGGGACATGGAGCTGTGGGAGTGAGTCCAGAGGAGGCCACAGACATGCTGTGAGGGCTGGAGCAGCTCTGCTCTGGAGACAGGCTGAGAGAGCTGGGCTTGTTCAGCTTGGGGGGCTTGTTCAGACTGGGGAAGAGAAGGCTCCTTAAGGGGAGATCTTAGAGCAGCTGACAGTGTCTAAGCAGGCTACAAGAATCCTGGAAAGGGGCTTTGGACAGGACAACAGGAATGGCTTTAACCTGACAGAGGGGAGACTGAGATGATCTCTCAGGCAGAAGCTCTTCCCTGTGAGGGTGGCGAGGCCCTGGCACAGGGTGCCCAGAGAAGCTGTGGCTGCCCCATCCCTGGCAGTGTTCGGGGCCCGGCTGGACAGGGCTTGGAGTCACCTAGTCTAGTGGAAATAGTCCCTGCCCACAGCAAGGGGTTGGAACTGCGTGAACATTGAGGTCCCTTCCAACCCAAACTGTACTTCTATGAATTCTGTCATTCTCATAATTCTTATAATACTGTGGATATGCTAATATCCAGCAAATTGGATTTATGAATTTTAAACAGGTACTAATGCAAAGTGATATAAGTATAATAATATCTTTTAAAAGCTACTTGCAGTTTTCAAAACTTATTTTTTCAAATACTGTTTGTTTTTTCACTGATATACAAACCAGAAAAGAGTATACAGTGTTGCCTTACTCATTTCTATTATTTTTAAATGTCATTACATTTTGTATATATGCCATTCAGTGTTAAAGATAAAATTCATGGTAAGATGTTGTGGGACAATGCCAAATCAACTATGAGAAAACAACTCACCCCAATCATATATTTGATGTGGGATTAAACAATAGATGTTTCCATTTAATCAAGTTTCTAGGCTGTTGACGCAGGAGTCATGGACAACGCTGAGACGATCAATGTGATCAAGCGAATGTCAATTTATTAGAGAAAGTGTCAATCTTATATGGAGAGCACAGCTACATGGATTTGGCAATTGTTGATTGGTCACCTTAACCCTTAACAATGCTAGGATTCGATAACACCGTCCTGGGAACTTGAGCCCCAGAACTTCTCAGCTCCCCCTCTCCTCCGCCTACGTGAGTTCTTACAGCTGGTGTTTCTTTTACTCCCTAATCCATGGCCTTCAGTTTATCTCGACTCTGTTTCTGTTCTCAGGCAGGCTGCCTTACACCAAGGTCTCTGGATTGCTCACAAAATGCCCGTTGTCAGACAGCCTGTCCACAAATCCCACTTTTTGTTTTTTTAGCAATCCAGATGGATGTTAAATTCTTCTTAGCCATAGATATTATACATCGTAACATACAACCTGCTGTGAATACAGAATATAGTTAATCCTTGTACAATCAAATCCTTAAGCCATACAGAAATTCCCCATCATAGAATCATAGATCCTTTAAGGAGTTTCGTTAACCAATCCAGCCCATCAGTTTGTCAGATATTTGACCCCTCTTCTAGTACAAAGCATCTATCCTTTTTATACCATCGTCTGCTTACAATAGCCTGCTGCATTATAATTGGATACATATACAACAGCTAGCTGTGTTAGTGGATACATAATCAGTGGTGTGCAGTATTAAGATTGGATACATACATAATGAAGCACACAGCAACTAGTTACAATTGGTTAAACTAAGCATATGAGAACCTATCCTTTAAAGCTTGCTAACAGTTCACTATTGTGTCTTAGCATATTCCAGTTTCTTCTCATCTTGCTTGCACTGTTACTTTTGCTTCTTTACCCACAGCCTTCTTCATCCTTGGCTCATGTCGAGCTCCACATAGGTACTTGGTAACTTGAGAACATAGCCATTCTTTTGCTAAAAATCCACTCACATCTCCCCCTTCTTGTTTTACTAAAATATATATTTTTTTTTTTTTACAATTTGGTATGTCTGCTCTATCGCTGCGTAACATAACCAGGCAAATTCAAAGAATTCAGTACAAATTACACTTTTGCTAACTGTGTGAACAAAATCCTTGCATTTCCTTTTTTTTTTTTTTTTTTTTACTTTTACTACTCCCTT
>NDXB01010184.1:0-16976 GCA_002631895.1 Agapornis roseicollis
AGGATGATCAGGGGACTGGAGCATCTCCCATACGAAGACAGGCTGAGAAGGTTGGGGCTGTTCTGCCTGGGGAAGAGAAGGCTGCGTGGAGACCTCCTAGCAGCCTTGCAGTATCTGAAGGGGACCTATAGAGATGCTGGGGAGGGACTCTTCATTAGGGACTGTAGTGACAGGACAAGGGGTAACGGGTTCAAACTTAAACAGGGGATTTTTAGATTGGATCTAAGGAAGAAATTCTTTGCTGTGAGGGTGGTGAGGCACTGGAATGGGTTGCTGAGGGATGTTGTGAGTGCTCCCTCCCTGGCAGTGTTCAAGGCCAAGTTGGATGAAGCCTTGGGTGCCATGGTTTAGTGTGAGGTGTCCCTGCTTATGGCAGGGGATTTGGAACAGGATGATCTTAAGGTCCTTTCCAACCCGAACTATTCTNGCCAAGTTGGATGAAGCCTTGTGTGCCATGGTTTAGTGTGAGGTGTCCCTGCTTATGGCAGGGGATTTGGAACAGGATGATCTTAAGGTCCTTTCCAACCCGAACTATTCTATGATTCTGTGATCTCCAGAGGTCCCTTCCAACATAAATCATTTTTTGATTCCATGAAGAGCATACTTTAAATGGGTTAAAAGGCTGACACAAAGTATCAAAGTATCTCAAAGTTGACACCATTACTATGGTATTACATACTATCTGAAAGTAGACATCATTGGACTGTCATACTGAACTATATAATGTTCTACTGGTGCTGTCAGCATTGGATTGAGCTTTACTAAGTGGATCTTCAACCATTAACAGAAATTTACCAGGGCAAAAATTGGAGACACAGTATGGCTTTCCAAAAGAGTTGAACAAAACAATGCAGAGGAAAAGGCAGATGTGGAACAATCCAGATCATTTGACGACCTGCAGTCATCCAAATGAAATACATTTTAATATAGCCTCAGCCACAGTTGAATCTATTCTGGCCTGAACAATTGTGTATTGTTGTCTGTGTCAACAAACAGGTTATTATGAATATCATGGTGTCTTCTAACCATATGCAGGTCTAACTTTTGAGGTGAATATGTTTTTCTGCTTCCAGAATATATTAGATGTATGGAAAAACCTCAAGATATTTGGTGTAAAGTTGAAAACAGACTTTATTGTGGGAAAGTGTAGACAACTACAGCAAATAAAGATGATGTGAATTCAAGGCTAGCATTGGAATTCGATTTGTATTCAAACTGGATTTATTTGCTGTCTGATTTTGAAAGAAATGGTAGTGATAAACAGGCTTCAGGTCCTGTGGATTATGGGTATTCTCACATTACACAGTTCATACTGTGGGTTATATTACTGGCCTATAGAGGAGTGTCTCTAGTCTATGCCTTATGAAAGAGAAATAACTGGGACTAATCCTGCTCTCTGTTCACCTACAGGGTACTAGTTGCTTCCTGCGTTGGGTACGAAACTTAGATGATGAGCTTCATGCACTTGTAGCTGGTGAGTCCATGAAAAGAAGTGTATACTGCCTGTGTTGGCACCTTGCCTCTTGTCTGTTCTCCCATTCCCTTTTCTGACGCCTGTAATAAAAATAGGACCATGTATGTCAAGATTGTGTCATGTTTCAGATAGCTTCAAATAAAGAGTTGCAATTAAAATTGTAAGGCAAATTCAGTCAAATGGTGTGGGTTTTATGGTCAGCTTTAAGGACGTTATACAAAACCTTGTCCTTTAGTTTCCAACTGTAGACATGTGAGTTTCAAATACTGACTTCTCCATGCGTGACAGAAAACCCACTTGAAAGGATGGGCTCCACGGGATCCAAAGAAGGACCCTTTGCCATGAGATCTGTGTGTAGTGCAGGCCTTTCCTTGCTGTTTATGCATCTATCACATATTGGAACCTCAGGGGTCTCTCTTTGTGGGATGAGAGAGGAAATTTAAGCCCTGAACTAGAGCTTTGTTTCAGGGTTTCACAACTTCTCTTTTTAATGATAAAACCCATATTTTGATGGGCAGCACAGGGACATCACTAAACTTTGTTGTAGCGACAGAAAACAATCTTGGGCAGTGTCTCCTGAGCTGACATACTGCAACATAAATCACAATCTTAACAATCCTTTTGTTTTCCAATTGTTGCAGGGTGTCTAGCAGGAATTTCCATGATGTTTTACAAAAGTACTACTATCTCTATGTATCTGGCGTCCAAACTAGTAGAGGTAAGATACTACTGTTGTAACAGAGCTCTTTCATCTTCCTTTTCAAGGCAGAAAAAGAAAATGGCCTGCACAGGCTTTGTTGGACGATTCCAGTATAATACAAAGCTGTGTTGCAGTGGTGTGTTTCAGTACATGTGTGCCAAGAGCAGCGCCTTTCTGTGGTCTCATTTCTTTCTTATTTTCTTTTCTGTGACTCATTTTAAAAGTCCTTTATCCACCAGTCTCCATGTATGTTCTCCATGAATTTTTTTAGTCTCCTGATAGCCCTTTGCTTTGTAGCTTTTTCAGACTTTTTAAATCTGGAAGTTCCAAGAATTCTGCCAGAGACATAAATCAGGCCTAGTCCTTAATTGCAGATTTATTGCCAAAAGCTACAGCTTCACTTCCTGCCTTTGTTCCCTAATTTTGGCATTCAACAGTCTGAGATAACTCAAAATAGCTTCGGTTTTAGTCTATAGCTGGAGCTGTTTGTCGGTATACTTCAACTGACTGAATTCCCAGCTTTGCAATGAACTTTGTTCTAATTACTGTTTTTTCAGGCTTGAATTATGACTATGAACTTGTTCAAATGAGAAGCCCAGGGAAGAATAGAGTTTGTAGAGTTTGGATTCACTGATGGAACTTTGCTAACCAGTTTCTGATGTCTTACTATGCTTTTTCCATAAAATCAGGACTTAGTCATGGTTATTTCCCCAACAGTACCACTGGAATAAGTTGGGAATTTTCTGCTATTATGCATCATTCCCGAATCACAAAGCAGACCCCAAGGGCCTTGTGTCTTAGTGTTATTTATCCACCTCCACTACCAGAGCAGAATTCATTTCAAAGAATACAAAAAGAAGGAACCTTTATTGTTGTGAAGCATAAAATTAAACATAAAAAGGGAAGATATCCTCTGTTTATTCTTGCTTCTTGTAATTCTGGGCCAAACTCTGGAGGTAGTTCACATGTTGTTATATAAAAGCAAATCTGAATTATCCATATTGATTTTTAGAACACCAGTTGTAAAAAAGCCCCAATATTATCTTATATTGCTGATGGTTTTCTCTGGACTTTGAGACATTGTGGCTGCAGTGAAATAGGAAAAGTGCTGTGTGTTCTTTCTTTCTTTTATCATCTTACGCAAGCCAAGGGTAACTGACCGAAGAGGCGTGTGCTGCTTTGGAAGGTCAAGCTGTGCTCAGGAAAATAAACTTTACATGTTTTCTCAGAAAGTAAAGTATGTGATTTCAAGCTGTTTAAGCACAGTGAATATTCACTTTGTTGGGATAGTTATTGCATTGTTCTTTTGCTTGTTTAAAATGAAGAATTCCACACAGCAAACTTTCCCTTTTTTTATCTCTGAGGTCTGTGCTAGCCTTTTTAACACCCAAAGCTGTTGATAGGTCCTGTTCTGCATTAATAGCCTCTCACTTTATTGATCTTGGGTAACTTCTGTAAGCCATCTCCATCAATGTCACATTTCTGAACATATACAAAAACATAGGAGAGTAGGTTAGTAACGACATGGTTTTTTGAAAAGGTAAAATAAAAGCTAAAAAGCTGCTTTAACTTTATTTTGCTTCATCCAGCATTTTTTTGTTTATTTTTATAGACTATATACTTCAAAGGCATTGAAGCAGGGAAAGTTCCCTATTTTCCTCATGCAGATAGTATCATCTATGCCATTTCCACGTCGATATGCTTTCAGGCAGTAAGTATGATGTTCTTTATGTCAAATGCTGAATGAAATGAGGAGCACAGGGTTACAGTGATTCCAGCAAGATGCTGTGAATCAGGGCTCCTGCTTTTGAGTGTCATTGTGGGAAGATCATTTCTAGGACTCAAATTTCTAATATGCTTGTAGCTGAATACATTATGCAAAGCACTGAAATCTTGGGAAAGGATCTTCAAATGCATTGACCTAGAGGATGAATGTAAATGCATGGACTTGCATAAAGATATGAAGGGACAGTTCGCCAAGGACACAAGTAATATATTGTAATATTTTAATACCCATAAGCCTTTTAATACCCACTAAAGTTTTTAATCAACTGGAAGTTTTCACTTGAAGCTAACTTGAAGTTGCCTAATTGAAAAAATCTGCCAAAGTTAGTAAGAAACTCTGAAGTTTTATGTTCAAACAAGCTGTAGTTATCATTGTTTGCACTTCCCAAGCCAGTTACATGCCTTCAGCTTCAGTCCACTTATCAGATGCATCAGCTGGAAAGTTGCTTTTCAGTGGTACCCAAATTACTCTTCTATTCTACTGCATCTCCATTTCTAGACCTGCTGTTGAAACATCCCACTGCATGTTTCCTGCTCCTCCATAGCTATATGTATTTTTTGTACCCCTCAATAAAGATAGTATAAAATGACCCTAAACCAGTCTTTTGTGTTTAACAACATAGTGCCACTCCTCCTCATTGCTCCCAAAGGGAATATCTCTTATTCTTGTTATCAAAGAGAACTGATATTTTAATGCTTGGGATGTGCCTAAAGGTCTGCAGCACTGAGATCTCCAAAACAGCTATTGGCAAGGACTGTCATATCAGGCTAACAGAAATAATATTCGTATGAGAAAAGAGGAAAGGCTTTTTCATTACTTAATAACTGATTGGAAAAAGACTCCAAGAATAGAAGTAAATTGCTAGGTTTAGGAGGGAGGAAGGAAGGAAGGGGAAATTAGCAAAGGGGTCTGTGCTGAGCCATTTGTTACTCACTATATTCATAAGTGACCTGGAAAAGTAATGAAATAGAAGACAAAGATTTTGGTTATATAACATTATTTAAGATATGTAACATGAAATATAAAGAAATGGAAGATCACAAAATACGGAGTGGCATAAAATAGTAGGTAAATTTGGCATCCACAAATGCAAAATTGTATGTGTAGGAATAATAAGGATTATTGCTGCTTTCTCTGCAATGAGATCTAAGTCATCTGCCACCACTCTCGAAAGGCAGTCTTGTGGGAATATTGGTATGCTGGTGGTGAGCATAGAGAGCGTTGCATTCAGCTGTGAGCTGCTTGTCTGGTGGTAATTCTGGCCATTGGCAGGTGATCACAGCTGCTTTCAGACCATGGATTAGGAGATGATGTTTTAAAAATTAAATACATATTTATATTTCATGTAATACATTTCCATAACTATCCTTTCACTGGGTTTGGCAGCATTCTGTAGCAGATGAAGCTTCTCCCTGGCACTCAGCAGGCTCTGACACAGTTCTCTCCTTGCAGGCTGTCATGGAAGTTCAGAACCTGAGACCTTCATACTGGAAGTTTCTTCTACGACTAACAAAGGGCAGGTATGTAGTCAGGGATATGTTATGGCTTGTCCAAGCACATCATTGATCACACTCAGCTTTCCATGTCATTTGCTGTCAACAGCAGAGCTGTAGTAGTACATATGGGCTAATTTCCTGGGTATTTGCTTTTCAACTGGTTTCCAGTCCACTGGAAGTCCTTTGCTGCTGAAGTGACGTTGCTGGGTTTAGTCTCATGACAAGAGCAAAGACTTAAATCTAGTTAAGACTATTTAGCAGATGAGGGTTTTACTTGAAGCATTATTTATCTTTAGTTCACTTGGAGGGTGGAATGCTTTCAGATTTCAGTGGAAAATGAAGAATTCAGTAAACAACTATACAGGCTAAAGCAGTCACTTAGTATGTGCAGTGACTGCCAGCATGCTATTAGTAGTAATGTTTAAAAGCGTTACTAGAAATGTCAGAGTATTTCCTAAAAATACTTTGAAGATTCATTAGGGTTTTTTTATAGGCCATTAATTTAAATGCAGAAAGGAATCTGTTTTCCTTGGAAAACTAACGAAAAATTTCCACTTATTATAAGCATAAATTTACGCTGTAATATCTTACTGGATATTTTTTCTCTTATTTGCTGCAAGGATCTAAAATGCTGACTCTTTAAAATAGGTTTTGCTGGAACTGATTTCTAGAAATACAGTTTAGTGAAGTGTATACTATTACTTTGATGTGTAAGGCATCAGTGCAAACATCAGGAACAAGACATCGAAATCTCAGTGTAGATCAGGTTAGGAATGGGGATTATACAAGGTAACGTCTGTCATGACAATGGGCTCTCCAGACTATAAAGACAGAAGTGGAATCAGAGCCCAGTCCCTGGAACATGTTGAACCTACACTCCTCATGGCACAGCACACTCTTAGCTGGACAGGAGGTGACTGAGTACACTGCAAGGCATCGTAGGCACCTTTTGGGATGCTTGGAGGCAGCCTGCAGGCAACCTCTGAGGCCATACAGACAAGGTACAGGGGTGAGACATCAGTGCAGATGTCCACTTTTGGCTGCATTTTTCCCTCTTTTCCTAATCCTAAAATTGCTTTGATTGAAACAGAGGAGGAAAAATAAATTCTTTTCTGCTTATTTCTTTTATCTGAAGCAAATTTCTGTAATAATAATTTTGACACTCCATAGAGGTGATTTCTTTTGACATTCCGTAGGTCTTTCACGCTACAGTTTTGAATATTAAATGAAATGGAAATAGGCTGTAACACCCATAAAATTGTTACCCAGACATGGGCAAGCACAGCCAGAGTTTGCTCTGGTGGCACAAGAAAGAACAGTAGTGTTTTGTTTGACTTCTTTTTTGTGGAGTTAAAAGTAGAATAGGACACTCCCCTTTGTCACAAATGTGTTCAATAAAGTACATCTACACAAAGCACTACTAAACAGATACGTCAAATGTGGTTTCTTTTTAATCTTTATTGCCCAAGGGGAAAACTTGCAACCTATAAACAGGGCAGGTCTGTTTATAAAGATTTAGGTGGTGTTCCATGAAATGAAATCATTTCAACAATAATTCTACTCTTTTTCGTAATTAAATGAATAATCCATTCCTGCCTTCATATCTCTTCTTTTCCAGGTTTGCTGTCATGAATAGGAAAGCTTTAGATGTATTTGGTACCGAAGCATCTAAGTACTTCAAGGATTTCACACCTAAGCTTGACCCAAGATACACTGTTGTACCACCAGAGCTACCACTGGAGTTGTCTTGAACACGACAGTATATCTTGTCATTGAATGTGGTCTGCTTTTTGTCCTGAGAAGTTAATTAACTTAACAGTCGTATCTATGGAGGAGGGCTTGAGCTCCACTTCAGTATTATTTCAATGAGAAATGCTTTTTACCAATCAAAAGTACTGAAGCTTTGCAGGAAAGTGTGGCTTAATGATTAAGTCCCTTCCATAACCAGAAACTATTTTTGGATGACTGTAGTTGGTTGACAGTCTGGTAGATTCCTGGATGAATTAAACAAATGAGTAATATATTTAGGGAAGTAAAATATAAATTATCCATAACAACTTCCAGAAAAATCTGTAGTTCACAGTAGTAAAACTGAAAGTAATGCTTAGTTTAGAAAGGAAGACAAGTGGCATAGTTTAGGTCCAGAATTTTACCTGATCTTACAGCTATTGCAGTCAGGTAGAAATGCCTCCTTGGATTTCTAAGTTGTGTCACTGCCCACTGGTTATTTAAAACAGCAGTATTTTTACACAACTTTAGCTGCAAAATAAGGGATTCCTCTGGAAAAGAAAATACATGTTAATACAAAAACCACATGCCAGGGCTGTGAATCCCACTGGCGATGCGGGTAACAGAGAAGGCAAGCAGGAAGGCAGTACCAGTGGCTGCTGCGTGGCAAGGAGCAGGGGGTGTGGTGGTTAGAATCTGCCAAGTGGAAAAGGACAGAAGCAGTGGAGGAAGGAATGAAGCGTTCCGGGCTCCGAGATGGTGCTGGGAACAGCCGGCAGTTCCAGACCTAAAAAAAGCCAAGAACAAAACAAAACTCCCCCAAAATACACCCAAATGAAATGTTTGTTTTTAAAGGGCTTGACACTGTCGCTTTCGATGGCGCATGGGGTTGTTTGTCAAGCTGCAGTGCCAGCCAGCAGTTCAAGTGTTTCTTTTAAAGAGAGCTGACCCCCTGAGGTGAGACTCAGAGAACGGTTTTGATGGTTGTTTTAACAGGGTTTTTATCTTGTACTTGGTGAAAAGTGGTTTTCCATCGAGCCATCAGGCAGCCATGGCTGGGACAACAGTTACATTCAGTTTAATGGCGTACTCAGTGCAAATAACTACCTACACAATTTCCATCTCAATTTTACCCTGAGTAGTCCTGCAGATAAGAGCTTGAGTTCTAAAGCAAGACCTAGACGTGCTAATTGCTGGTTATTTTTGCTTTTGGGGGCTCTTTTTCTATTAGAATCCATTCAGGTGATGTGAATGGTGTTCGTTACCTAGAGCTTAATGAAAAGATGAACTATATTCATATTCAAGTGAAGATAGACCAGGTAAGCCGGGGAATGGAAATTGCAGTAGGTTGCATGTGTTTTAAAAAGAAAAAAGAACAAGAAATCAGTATTTTATTAGGAGTCTTTGTCAGATGATATGAATTGGATTAAGGAATAGAATCTCTGTCTTGTAATACAGCTCTAAGCGTATTTTAATTCCCACTAGTTTTCTTATTACTGAATATACAGTAATTTTTATCAGATTTAGTCAGAATGTCATGAAAATCATACCAGTCTGAGCACAAAACCTGCTTCTTCATCAGCTACTGCAGCAGTGATGCTTTATCGCTGGTACTAAAGGTGCTTCATCCTTTCAAACAGCAGTTGTCCAAGTAGTGTGAATAAAGTTCTGCAAGCTAGTTTGTATGCAGTATTTTATCTTAAAATTCCTTAAAAGGAAATAAAGAGTTAATTCAACAAGAATTTGTAAAGGATCGCAGTAGGTTTGTAGTGTTTTTCCACTGGAATATGGTCCGAAATGTTTGACCTTGTAAAGTCTTGAGAAGTTATACATTTTAGGTAAGACGTTAGAACTCACACACTATATTATTATGAATACTTTGTAGTGTAATATGTACCATTCCCAAACGTAAAGATATTTTATGGATGGATTCATTTTCTTCACTGGAATGACACTTGTGATTGTTTCTCTATTTGAAGTAAGAAAACTCCAAGTACTACATCTCAGCAGCTAAACAACAGTTCTATCTACGTTTTCCTGCTTCCAGAATCCACAGTCCTCGTCGTGAGTTATTTTTGTGTAATATAAAAAGAAATTTAAAAGTTATAAATTATTTTTATTCAGATCAAATATATGTAAGAGGAAAAAGTAAAGTCCTAATGTTTTTCCCAATAATAAACAGTTGCTGCTTGAAAAAGTGACTTTTTGTCTAGGTTGTTGTTAATAAGCCATCTGGAGTCGTAAGTGAAGTCATATTGATCGTGAAGGAGCACAAGGAAGGTGGTTGAGCGTTCAAATCAGATGGATACGTTACAGAATATAGTCCTAACTCAGTGTAAGCGAAGAGCTAGTGCCAAAAGGAACAACTTCAGCTGCATGCTTCCCCAGGTAATCATGCACTGTGGGTGGAGGTTATGTCATTTTTCCTTGTTGAGCAGAGGAACCCCAAGCTGATGATGAAGACCATGGAAGGCTGCATGGCTCCGGCTCTGCCCATGACTGAAATAGCAGTGATTCCTCCCACTGGATGTGCCACAGCTCTCTGGGGGTTTGTTCATATGATGGGTGTCTGTTTGAAACCATCAAATTTCTTGCAAGTAGAAGGTGATTTTGTAAAGAGGAATTCAGAGAGCACTTGGGAAATGGTGGGTAACCTGGAGAAATTCAGTTTAGGCTGCCTGTAAGGAAGAAATTCTTCACTCTTGTGGTGGTGAAGCACTGGCACAGGGTGCCCAGAGAAGCTGTGGCTGCCCCATCCCTGGCAGTGTTCAAGGCCAGGCTGGACAAAGGGGCTTGGAGCAACCTGCTCTAGTGGAAAGTGTCTCTGCCCGTTGGGCAGGGGTTGGAACTGGATGAGCTTTAACGTTCCTTTCCAAGCCAAACCATTCTATGATTCTCAGTGCTGGTCTGGAGGCTTCCATTTGCAGATTTGTGTTTATAAGCAGTAAGCCCTTCACCAAGGAGACTCTCATTTCCTTCACTTCAGCCCTTGCTCTGCACCTGGATGAATCCAGCACTGAGAGTACTTACAAGTGACTCTGGGGGTCTCACAAGTCAATTCCAGACATGTTTTCTCCCACTCCATTGAGGATACAGTGCAATAATTTGATACTTTCTATTGAGCCACTTGCTCATGTAGTATCCTGAATGTTCTGTTTATCCTATAGGTACTTTTACAGGAAGATCTGAGGAAAGGATTTATTTTGCAAGCAGCCTAAAATTGCCATTGTGGATATACTGGCAAAGTCATGCCTCACTCTCCCTTGCCATTATCCCTGCTGAAATGGGATTGCTTCACTCGGGACACAGCACTCACCTTTTGCAGGTGATGGATTGCATCCTTCCATCCCCTTCAAACACGATGCTCGTTTTGCTAACAGGCTCCTTTGAACGAGGAAACAGAAATGTGAATTAGAGCCTGCTTTGATCTCAAGGACTTCTTTTTCCTGGCACAGCCCCGCAAGTTTTCCACTTGCTAATTAAGACCGAGAGTGGTCAGAGGAATTCCAGCTATTAATGCCAAGGCTTTACCCAGGCTGGAAGAGGCTGGTTGGAAATCCAGGAGGACAGTTAATCTCACACTGGAGGAATCCAGTTGATGCTTTTTCCCCTCAGCTGCTGCAGTGGAGACATAAAGAACTGCCATGGCTGTTGGAGCAGGAGCTGAAGGGACTGCTCTCAAGGCTGCTTGAAGGTGACACCCAATCACACAGGGTCAGGGACAAAACAAGGGCCTTTTTCTGTCTTTTCCTATTATTTTAAAGAGTAAAGTCCTGCTTTCCCATTACAGGCAGTAACAGCTTGCGAGAAGGGGCAGATGGGGCTGGGGTGAACAGACATTAAACTGCTGCAGCTTGCACCCTTTTGGTACAGACTTCAACAGAGTTCTGAACTGCCCAGAGGTGTTTTGCTCATTGTCTACTGGCTGTGAATAATAAATAAATGGATAATCAGTTACTTCCAGCCCAGGGCACTTGTCATTATATTCCCAACCTAATTTAAAGGAATCATAGAATCAGCTGGGCTGGAAAAGACCTCTAAGACCATCAAGTCCAACCATTCCCCAGCACTGCCAAGGCCACCACTAACCCATGGCACTGAGGGCCTCATCTACATGGTTTGTGAACACTTGCAGGGATGGTGACTGCAGCCCTGCCCTGGGCAGCCTGTTCCAATGCCTGAGTACCCTCTCTGTGAAGAAACTGTTCCTAATACCCACTCTGAACCTCCCCTGGTGCAGCTTGAGGCCATTTCCTCTTGTCCTGTTGCTTGTTACTTGAGAGAAGAGACAAGGCACTGGTCTGATTATCTCAAATCACTGATGTCTCAAACTGTCTTGCACCAAAATGCTTGGATACAAACAATACCATAAACTGTTTGGAACCAGGGCAGAAACTGACCCCCTGATTCATCCGTGACATTTTCTGTGTGATGCCCATAGCCTTGTTGGAGAGGACAGCTCTGCTGGTTGTGCTGCCTGCACAGAGGTGAGTTCCGTTTGGTCTTGTCTACATCTCTGAAGGCACATGGCCTTGATTCCCCAGCCAGCATACCAGGGGTGATGGAGAAGGGGCCTTGAGCAACCTGGTCTGTAATGCAGTGGGAGGTGTCCTGGCCCGTGGCAGGCCATTGGAACTGGATGAGTTTAAGGTCCTTTCTGACCTGAACCATTCTGGGGTCTGGTGCCTCTGTTGCTCAGACACAGCCTTCAGAGCAGATAAGCTCTGTCCTCACTGTTGGTCCCAAAAGCAAAGTAGTGTTGCTCGTGCAGGCACTATCAGGGAAGTCAAAAAGCTGGCATGTGAGTTGATGACTGCTTCATGTCTGCAGGCTTAAGAGGAGCAAAAGTCATCAACATTCATTCCTGTTTTTTCTGGATGGCACTGTCTTCATCTGCCCACTCACAGCCCTCTGCAATCAGCGCAGGGAACCTTGGCCTGCAGGCACAAACTCCACATCATCAAGCCCAAGGCCCTTTTCCACCACAGGGTTCCTCTGACATGCTTGCAGTCTGTTCCTCGAGTCAACCTGCCTGATTCGATCACTCCCGGTGCACTGGACTGAGCCAGACTGGCTGCTGTGGTCAGAAATGTGCCCAATGGCCTCCTGCAACTTGCAGCATGCAGAACAAAGCTGCACTGATGGAAAGCCTCCTTTGATATCATTTTGATAGTGCTCTTCATGTGTTGGCCTGCTGCAAGTGTGGCTCTGGTGATCAGTTGCTTTGTGAGCCAACCTTGGGCTTCGTGTTCACTGTTCTGTAGCTCCGGGTAGGTTAAAACTTAAACATGGAAGGTTTAGATTAGATATAAGGAAGATGTTCTTTATTGTAAGGGTGGTGAGGTGCTGGAATGGGTTGCCCAAGGAGGTTGTGAGTGCTCCATCCCTGGTGGTGTTCAGGACCAGGTTGGACGAAGCCTTGTGTGCCATGGTTTAGTGTGAGGTGTCCCTGCTTATGGCAGGGGATTGGAACTGGATAATCTTAAGATCCTTTCCAACCCAAACCATTCTGTGAGTCTACAACTCAATAGAAGGAGCCTGAAAAACAGCCTTTGCAGTGCTCCTATGGGAAGCTCTATGCGGAATGCTTGCTCACCTCTCTGTCCCCCTTCACCCCCGTGCTTCAAACCCACAGTAACCTACAATCACTGAAGACTGCGTCCCTGCTCCAGGCCATGTCAATCCAAAGATGACCCAATGGGTCAAGCACAGCTGAGAACAGCAGCAGTGGGGCTGCCTTCCTCAGCCAAGGATGTGTTTGACCATCACACTGGCTTTGATCTGTGCACAGACAGGGATGCTGGGCAGGAATTGCTGCTTGCTCCAGCAATCATAACAGTGCTCAGCATGGGATGGATTTCTGATTCCATGAACTACTTCTAAATTATTTTGCTCTAATAAGTTGGGGTGGGAGGAAAATCTTCTCACTGAGATGAGTCCAAATAAAACAGCATGTGTAGCAATGCAGAGTAATCTTCCTGGCAGCCTAGGAAAGCTTGTCCCCCATTATCAATCCTTAGCTCAGGTCCTTAGACCAGATCTTTCTTCGAGCTCTTGATCTTCAGAGTGTTCTGTGCTGTAATGCAAGTGACCTTTTCTTGCTGTGTTGGGAAGTGATAGAATCATAGAATGGTTAGGGTTAGAAAGGACCTTAAGATCACCAAGTTTCAACCCCCTGCCATGGGCAGGGACACCTCACACTAAACCATAGCACCCAAGGCTCTGTCCAAGACTTGACAATTTAAGCACTTTATGCCATCATAGGATCTCCCTTCGCCCCAGTCCCTATCTCCTATCATGGGTAGAAGCTGAGGCCAGACTCCCACATATATGTCTTATGAGTCTCATTCTCCATTTTTGGCGCATCAGCCTTAAAACTTGCTCTTTGGGCTGTTTTCAGATGTGAAGGTCCCTGAGCACCTTCTGTGCTGCCACTTCTCCTGCAGGGATAGCACTAAACAGCCTCCTGCCTCCCACATGCCCTCGGGGATGTGTGGGTCCCTTTGCCAAGGCCAGGTTCCTGAGGCACCCCAAAAGCTGTCCTGAGGGAACAAGGTCTGTCCCATGCAAACCCCTGACCACATCCCAGGACCTGCTGCCTGTGCACTGTTTGGTCCTGGCCAACAAAAGCCAAGGAGCTTGCCAATGACTTAGCACTTAAAGCCGACTCATTCCCGGCCCAGCAGCATCCCCAGCACACTTCAGCTTATGGGTATGGATGCAGCATTGATGCATGGGTAAGGACAGTACTTCCTGCACCCCCAGCACTGCCATGGGGCTGCTTTTGTGCTCACTGCAGAGCTGAAAGCACTGACAGGGGCTCAGCACCGAGGCAGTGATCTGCAGAGATTTTGTTGTGATTTAGGAGTTCAAGTCCTGAGGCCTTGTCAAGACAAGGCTTTGTCCCTTTGTTTGCACAGGAAATTTCTGATTCCCAGACACTGCTCATTGCTATTGCAAAGGAGGAAAGTGAGTCATGGAGCTTCCTATTGGCCTGAGGAGATATGCAGAGATATTGCTTGTGAGGGACTTTGCCCAGACAGGGGAGCGCCTGGCAATGAGGGAGAAGTTGGACGAAGAGCTCTTGGATTCATCAGCACGGCTGAAAATCAACTGCCTGCCCCAGCAATGGACACAAACACATTCCTCTTGTGGGCAATCATTCTAGGGGGGCGCAGTGCTGCTTTGTCAAGGACTGGGATTAGGCAGGTGATGTGTATTTTATAGCTTTAACTGCCATAACTCACTACGTGGACAAGGCTGGGGAGGAAACCGGATGTGTGCGGAGAGAAGATGGATGTTCCTGTTTCCCCTCGGTCTGCCCTGGAAATCACTGCTGATTCCCGGGAAGTTTACAGGCTTCTGTTTGTTTTGCTGTAGGAACCGTGCTAACCGTGCTGCAGGAAACAGCGAGGACCAGGCAGGGCCAGGCATGGGTGTCCTGGGGCAGGAGATGCATCTCTGCCCTCCCTCCTTGGGCAGAGACCTTCCTAGAGGTGGTAACGTGGCATTGGTGCCTCCTGCAACACAGAAGGAGCATTTTCATTCTCCAGAGGGGTATCTTCAGCTTCCTGAGATGATGTACTGCAATGGCTGGATGCAGGTCTGGTGGCATTTTGACGTCCAAGCAGCCCTCTCTGCTCCCATCAGCATCCTTTTACTGCTTTTCTTTAAACAAAATGGCTTTTTTTGACTTCAGGCTCAAGAAATGAAGGAGGAAAACAAGTCACTATCATGTAAAGGAAACAGCCTCTCCTGGTATATATACAATCTGATGTTGGGCTGCATGGGCTCATGTTAAGCTCCACATGGAAGACAGTACATTTTGTGTTAAGAAAACCAAGAGGCAGTTAAGACTGTGCCACCTCATTGGAGACAGAGACTTGAGAGGAGAGGAAGGGCTCTGAGTACAAGTTGCTTGTAGTCATTTGCCATTTCTGATGTCTCCTGTGAGCTTCTCTTAGGGAACAAAACAACAAGCAAAATGCAAGATTTCCCTCCCTGAACAACTGGAAGGATCCTTTATGGACTCCTGCAAGACCCAGGGTTGATCTTCTATAAAACTGATGGAGCAATGCAGCCAGATGCAATTCCTCACACCCTGGAGTTCAGGCTCCCTGAGGTGGTCTCAAGGCAAGCAGCTGACCAGTGGAACACCCTGATCCAATATACATGATTGGAAATGCTTGTAAGATCCTCTACAATACCATAAAGGAGGAAGGAAAAGCAGAAAGAAATGGAAATAGCTGGCAGAAATGAAATAACAGTAGAGCAATCCATTGCTTTCTGTGCAGGGCAAGACCAGGCAGGCCAGAAGCAAGCAAGCTTGCTGATGACAGCAAGAGGAGAAACAGGAGAAGTGAATCGTGTTTACATAGGTGCCAATCAACTTGGACAAATGTTCAGCTGAGACAAATCAAACCCTGTGGAGGAACTTAATCACTGAATGGGCAGATGAAGAGCCAATATGGTGTGGCAATAATTGGACAGATATGATTTCCTGATTCCCGTGGGAATGTGAGCTGGGAGACTCCGTGCCAGTTGCTGTCAGCAGCATCTATTCTGAGGTGACCCTGAGTGCCAGGTTCCAGCAGCCCGGGCTGGGAGCACAGGGGCTTCAGGAGCAGCTGAGCCCACTTGTCCAAATTAGCCCATTACAGGCATCCTGCTCTCTTCCTTAGGAGCACCTCCCCTATGGAGACAGGCTGAGAGTTGGGGCTGTTCAGCCTGGGGAAGAGAAGGCTGCATGGAGACCTCAGAGCAGCCTTCCAGTATCTGAAGGGGGCCTATAGGGATGCTGGGGAGGGACTGTTCATTAGGGACTGCAGTGACAGGACAAGGGGTAACGGGTTCAAACTGAAACAGGAGAGGTTTAGATTGGATGTAAGGAAGAAATTCTTTGCTGTGAGGGTGGTGAGGCACTGGAATGGGTTGGCCAGGGAGGTTGTGAGTGCTCCATGCCTGGCAGTGTTCAAGGCCAGATTGGACGAAGCCTTGTGTGGCATGGTTTAGTGTGAGGTGTCCCTGCTTATGGCAGGGGTGTTGGAACTGGATGATCTTAAGATCCTTTCCAACCCAAACCATTCCATGATCCTGCAATTCTAAGACAAGTTCCTGAACAGAACTCTTCAAACGAGCAACATCTGAGTCCCTTTCTCCCCTTACAGCTTGGTGAGCAGTTGGGTGGCTTCTCCCAGTCAGTTTCTGCAGCACATGGCCAAGTCCTGAGCCCCCATTAGTCATGATGACAGAGCTCTTATTCCAGGGGAGATGGGGAATTTGAGGGGATTTAGGGCACATGTCTGGAAGGCAGCAATAGGGAACAATTGTTGCATGCAGAAGGTTCCTTCTGGAAACCTTCCCTCCTCAGCAGTCAGGTTCCTTAATCTGCCTTGATTTAGTGACTCAAAACTTCCACTTCCTGCTTTATTCTGTCTCGTGCATGGTGTTTTATTTCCCTTTCTGCTTTCAGCCTCTTCTAAGACATTGGACAAAGCTGTTCAATGTCTTGCTTTTGTTTCCTCTTTCATTCAGTGTCCATCACATCCTCTCTGGCACTGTTCATTCAGAAGGACGCTTCATTTTAACTGTAAGCATGTGGGGTTTGGATCAGACAAAGAGAGTTGGTTTTGATTAAAGATGATCTTTCATTATGCAGTTGTACAACAGAAGGAGGTTCTGCTGCCAGGGAATCACAGAGTAATGTAGTGTGGAAGGGACCATGGGAGGTCATCTGGCCCAGCTCCCTGCCCAGATCCAGTGGTTCAATGGCCTTGAGATTTTGCCAGTTGT
>NDXB01010186.1:0-25057 GCA_002631895.1 Agapornis roseicollis
AAGGGGGGTTGAGTGAGTGAACGAGCTGCGTGGTTGGTTGGGTTTAAACCACGACACCACCTTTTTGGTTTGGTCAAAAAAGACATTAAGCAGGATGAAAACCAAGTTTTGCTGATCATGGTTTTCCCAGCTTTGCTAGGAAAACAGAAAATACCTAGATTTTTAAAATTGTACAGAAGACTATCCAGATGTTCACTAGGGGTTGGTTGGTTTGTTTGTTTGTATTCCTTCTGTAAAAGAAGGATCAAGATGGAATTGTGCAGAAATATTCAGAGAGTAGAGGAAATAAGAACTGGTGAATAATAAGGGGAGAAAAACAAGCTGATCAATTTGGGATTAACTGGCTGAGGCAATGGCATAGTTAACAGTGCTATTACAGTTGTACTTTTTTTTGTTATCTTTGCTTTCTCTTAAACATACCATAAATTAGTGAAATGTTGGGAGAACACTTCCTATAGGTGTCCCTCTTTTCACCAGTGACTGTCATGAGAAGACACAGATTCTGATTTAAAACCTCTGAATAAAAGCATGAAAGAAATTATTTAATTTATAGTTCTTGTTAAGTTAGTAACCAACATCAAAATGAATGACAGAAAGTGTGAATGAATAAATAAATGTTAGAAAGTGTTGTACGGCGAACTTCTTTGGACAGGTGAAGAAAATAAATTACTTGTATTGTCAGGATGCTAAGTTGTAGAATGCAAGAACAGATTGACATGCCAATTTAAAGACTTAGACAACAAGCTCACAAAGTGTTTTCACGCAGTAGTTTACATGCTGGTGTCCATTCTTACTCGGAAAAGCACATAAATACCTGGTAAAACTTTTGCCACATAATTCAGTGAACCCCATATACTTCAAATACTGACCTTTAGTGATATGTGGATTTGGATGAACTTCTGATCTGGGACTTAGCAGATGAAGCCATGAATCACAATTAATTTATCTTTACTTTTGTCATTCTTTGTCACAGACAGTCTAGCTCCATTGACATAATTTCTCCTGTCTCATTTTTGATCTCTTAAAATCTACACAGTCAGACTTGCCCAAACTTGTGACTATTTCCAGATGATACTGTAGAACTTAGAACCATTTTGCAAAAACGTTTATAGAAACAGAAAGACAGTGAATATTTACAGTTGGTTTTGCAACACTTTTTCTATACTTTTGGGAAATGACTGGCACAATCTTTTAGGATTGTCCTAAAAAACAGTATTTTGTAGACCTTGAATACTTTGTCAAAATAACTGAAGTTCTTTCTTGCCATGTGAAAAAAATCTGAGAATTTACTCTTCTTCAACAATGACAATCTGAACAGTATTTTTTAGCCTTATTTCAGGAACACAGCCCTTAAAGTGTAGACACATCGGATGTCCCACTGGAAAAAAGATGAATAAAAATGTGTGTGGGATCCAAGTTAGTAGATATTCAGCACCAGGCAATTAATTTGTTTGAAAACTATTAATATTATCTCATTAGAAGCATTAGAAGAAACAATTTTCATTGTTAGACCTCTAGTTTTCCAAAAGGCTATGGCTAGGTAAGAGACATATTTTCCACTCCTGTATTTATTAAAATCTTCACTGAATACTTATTTCTATATTTAGGTGATGGTATCACAGTTCATTACCCGTGAACAAATTAGTCTGAATCAGGATCCAAATGACCTGGCATTGATGAGGGTGCATGGGAAGTGTTCTCAGTGTCGTTCTGTAAGTGGGATACCTGCTCTTTTACTCGCCAGAACAAGCCAGTAAGGGGCAGAAAAGTACTGATGATCTACTGTTTCATCTGCTGACATCATGTAAGCATTTTGAAGAGAGACATTCTTGATTTTTTCTCACTGATGTGAACTTTTTCTTCTTACAGCTCTCTTCCTTAACATTTCCTGGATCAATCAAACCCATTCTGTTGACTCAAAGCAAATATTTAAGTCCTATTTGGGGAATCTTTAATTAATGCTAACCAGCAGAGGTAAGGAGACAAAGGTGTTGTGGTAAAGCTGCAGGAAATTTTGCGAGACTCAAGCTGAGGCAGTTAACAAGTGGGCTGAAATGTCAGGCTTAGGGCACGGACGTTTCAGCAACTTGATCACTGTGGTCACTCATCACTGCTGAGAGAGTTATTTTCATTCCTCTGAGCCCCAGTAAATATGTTATTAGCCCACACATATAGGACATATGTGTATGTCATATAGGATAGCTGTAGTGGGGGTATTGTGAGAGGTCATGAAGCTTGGTGGCTTGGGCCTGCCAAGATCGGCAGATACCGGTCTGAGCATTTCTTCCATGATTGTCCCAGCCACAGTACTAATAGAAAGTGAGTCCCAGACCTTCTGATTTTACAGGCAATTTGTGTGTCTGTGTGCTTGTGTGTAAAAAATCCAGTAGAAAACTTCTGATGGATTTGACCTAGTTTTGTGACTATTTTTCAGGTCAGCTGAACCTGTTCCTTTTTGATGAATATATCATTTGTCTATATTCTTCTGCTCTGCTCTAATGGGGTGAACAATTGATGGTGGTGAGGTGATGTATAACATTCATCCATCTTACTAGATAGTCACAGTAACTGAGCTAAGAAGTTAATTAAGGTAGATGTACCCCAGTAGTACATCTGCTGCAATCACCACAACTTCACCCCTGAGCAAAGGGAAATGGAATAATAGTGGAGGGCTGCTGAAAGTTTTGGAGCTTTTGGAGTTTGTTTCAAGACTGAGTCAGCTACTTCACCAGGATTTTCTCAGTTTAAGCGAGCTGTCAGATATTACAGCACAGAAAATAATCAGAGGCCAAATTTTCCCTGAAATATTAATTGTTTGGATAAAGGATCAGTGGAAATAGGTTACCTCTTCAGAGTAGTGCTTCTTTCTTCATTGATATAAAAAAATGCAGTTCAGTCTTGCAATGACTGAAGCATTTTCCCAAAGGTGACCAATTTTTAAACATTCTGTTCTTTAGATAAGTCTTTAACAACTTGCAGATTATCTCAACTGAGCAACTGATTTCCTCTTCTGAGTTCTTTCCTTTCTGTGACCCTGATATTTTGGGATGCAAAAAGTGCTAGTGGAAAAATACTCAAAAAGTAATAATTTTATTGTGGGGTTGGTTTTGTTTTTTTTTTTCTTAATTCCAAGTAACTGTAACTGGAATTGGGACGTAGCCAAAACCTAACACAAAACCAAGAGAAAACAGTGTGCCTGGAAAACAGGCACAATCAATGTTTGTTGTTTTCCTAAAATGGGCTTATTTAAATAGAATGTGTGATGTAATTGATAATTACATACTATGTATCCACAAACATCAAATTGTTATGAAGATGTTTAGGTCTTATCACACCTTAATTTTCCTTTTTACAGTTACAGTGTAATGATGCATATAATGTGATAGACAATGCAGATGGATTAGTCTTTAAATGGATGAGGTAGTATTATGATAACACAGTGGTTTTCATGCCAAGCAATGTGCAAAACTATTGTGTTAAAGATTATTTATAAATTTGCTATTTTTTTGCAAGTGCTGCCTGTCAGGTAATGTCTTGTCAAAATAGTCTTATAAAGGAAAAATAACAACAACAGCAGCAATCTTAGTAATAAGAATTCACTTAGAAGGCTAACGGTATATTGTTAACTAAATCAAATAAACTATGCATATTGGTTTTAGTTTCCTATTGGTTCATGCCTCTTCTTTGCTCAGTAGGGATTAGGGTAACTACTTAAAATAAAAGAAACATCTATCTGAATCCCAATTTCAGTAGCTTTTTTAGCTTGATTAATCTTTACCTGTAGTAAAAAGGGTTGTTTTTTTTCATGCTGTCCTCTCTACAAAATTGTGGAGGAGTTTTATGCCCAAATCGTAATGCAGGACATTTTTAGGCCATGCAGAAAGAGAAAAAGATTATAAACTATGATAAAATAATCACTGATGATGTGTTTCATGATGTTTTTATTTGTATTTCTATAGCATCCAGAGATCTGAGGACAGTACTGTAGAAAGCAGAGTATGAACACATGACACAAAACAGGCCTTGTCCAAAAAGAGCTTATGATCTTAATAAAAATATCTCTAAAGAAGTGAATTGACAAACAGTAGGACAAGCGCCAGGTTTTTTGATTTCCATTTCTGTCCTCTGACTGACATCACCTTTTGCAGCACACACCCCATATCTGCTCTGACTAATTTCTTTTGGGGAGATGGGGATGGCATTACACAAGTGATTCAACTATGGTATATTTCTCTGATTTCTTTTAAAATGATTTCAATGTGATTACCCAAGCGCATGAAATGGTCAATAAGTAAAACACAGATAGTGTGGCTTCTGATATAAAATGCAGTTGTTCCAGCAATTACTAATAAACTTTGGTAGTAAAATAAAATTATTTAGGTTTCTCTTGAGAACAGAGCTGAAGTATAACAATTAGCAGCAGTCCAGATAATGCAGAATTTGGAACATGTGAAGAATGGGAATTAGTTGTTGATATTCCAGGAGCAATTGCTCACAGGGACTTCATGTCTCTTAAATCAGCTAGAAGACCATCTGCTCCAAAGGATTTATCAATTACTGTATTCTTGCTTACAGGAGGTTTAGGTACTCAATTATACTTCCTTTTGCCTCTTTTTTACTGAAAAGGTTTCTAGTTTTATAGGGTGTCTTTCATAATGAAGCCCCAGCTGAAAAGAAATGTGGCTTGCTGGTAACACCCACCCAAATGCAGGCTTCATTTATGAGGAGTTCAAATTCTGTTGTGTCTGACAAGAAAACATATAAAACCCCAAAACTGTTGTGAACTAAAGCATTACCACATTCTCTTTTTGCTTTTTATCTTGAGCAAGTTGGTGGTGCAAGGAAAACAGGACCAGATCTTTGACTGGCCCTGGTGATAAGCATGACTTGTAATTCTTTAAAGCACAGGAAAGCCTATGTAATAAGTGCCCGCTTTTATAATAAACTTGGAAACTTTTCTTCAGAACTTCTCCAAACCCCAAACTATTTCAGTGCTTAATTATCAAATTCTTCATTCTTAGAAGCTTACTTAAGCTGGAATCCTGGCCTCTTATCAGTATGAAGTATTTATTATAGGTCATATTACTGGGTTATAAAGATCATCTTTACATTTTACCATGAGATTTCAGGGAAATAGGGATATTGGTTGATGGTGAAATCACAGTCTTAAAAATATGCATTATGTAAAACATGTATTATATATACTTACATTGTTTCTGCATGGATTTTTTACATCAAAATATTTACTATAAACCCTTAAACTTTAGGATATTTCTTTCACTGGAGATTCTGTGCTTGAGCACATTCTGATGCCTTTTTTAGGAGAATAATAAGGGTATGTATCACTCAATTCTCCTTAGGGCTGGGTTCACTGTGGCAGATCATTGAAGTTCTGGACTCTACCAGGAAATCCAGAGCCATCTGCGTCTGCCCTTGCAGTAAGATGATTTCATCCTAATCTATGTTGCTGGTTGTTTTCTGCTAAAAACCATTTCTATTTATTAGGAAATTCATGTTAGATAGTTTGACACTAGAATTTGGCACGTCTTTGCGTTAACTTGGCCAGAGTGATTTATAGCTGTTTGTTCATGACCAGCATCCACTAGTGGAAAATACTGTCCAAGTAAAATCCCATGAGAGAGGAGCACAATGGGGGATTGTTATGGGCTATCAGCACAGCCAGTGCCCCAGCCACCACTGAGTGCAGGGAAAATTACTTGATGGCTTTCCTCTGACCATGCAACTATACCTGGTTAAGGACCATTCAAATTCTGCTCCTTTTTTTGTTTTGTCTTTCTGAATTTTCAGAGATGGATAGAATTCAGTCATTGCTACCGAATAGCTGCAGGAGTGAGCCAAATTATGGTGTGCAATCTGATGCTGTTCCAGTGATTAACACCTGATCCTCATGTAGGCCTATTAAGACTTCCTAATGTAGTAAGCATGAGTAAGCATATCATTATCCAATCCTGGTTGAGCATGAAGCCCTCACATCTGATGGCATTTCTTATTTAGTAGAAATGAATGCTTTGTTCTGTACCTTAAATGTGAGGTGAGGGAGGGAAAGGGGTAGTAAATGGGTTTCCTGATGATAGACTGAAGGGAATAGTTGGATCATAGCCTCATTATCCTGTAGTAAAGCATTTTGTAAATAATATAAGAGCTAAGCTATAGTATAGGAATGTGGGGAGTTAAGAATGGAAATGGATTACATTGGATTTACATTAAGGTAAAAGCTGACTGTTAATTTTGAGACAAGTTGGGTCACAACTGCCCTTCTGCTTCCCCTGTTTTGTAGCTATTGTCAAATTTCCAGAAACACATGAGAAATCATTAAATGTATTATAATGATGTTTTCTCCTCCAAAACTGTGAATCCAAGTAGACTGATGTCTTGCTTACCTCACTGGGAAAGCTTCTGACACTTCATGTCAAGGTTTATAAGTTTACTGGGACAGCTACTAGATGCAAGGTAAACATTAGTATAACTGTTGTCAGGAGTATGCCAAGTCATCAGTCTGAAAATATAGCAAGTAGGGAGCATCTCTGTAAAATCTGGTAATTTATGAGGTGGGTTGATTGTTTGTTTTTTTTTTTTTTTTTTTTTTTTTTTTTTTTTTTTTTTTTTTTTTTTTTTTTTTTTTTTTTTTTTTTTTTTTTTTTTTTTTTTTTTTTTTTTTTTTTTTTTTTTTTTTTTTTTTTTTCTTTTTTTACTTGTTTGGGGATTTCTTAGCAAATAAATTGGTTTCGATCCCAACCACTTTGAGCCTCTTCCCTGTTCAACTGCTCTGCTAATCAATACCAAGCTGATTTCCAATAAACTTTCTGGGGCTACATAGGTATTTTGGGACCATGGTAGCTGTGGCTTTACTCAAAAGACATAGAATTTAAAATCAGGCTTAAAAGATTTAACAGAAATGGTGTACCCAGCAAGAAACAAACCCACTAAGGTGCTATTCCCCTTTTCTCCTGGGCAAACTTTTTATGCCGTAACACTTGATGGCTTTCCCCCTATTCCAACATTTCTATTAGTTTCAAAATATATCTGTGCATAATAATTTTAATACAAAATTATTTTAATAAGGAAAATAATTCAGAAATACAGTAAAAAGGGCCACTTAAATACTTACATTTTGACTTGTTTTTCTGTGGTCCTTTATGCTTGAGAAAGTGTGCTATGCTTGAGAAAAAAGTTTTAAAGGACATTTTAATGTCTTTAGCCTCAGTTCAAGGAAGCAGATACATATAAATGTGCTTTTAACTCTAGGCACTTTCCTAATTGATAAACTGTCATCGTGTTCTAAAAGAATAAGAAAAGTATACATATGAATACTAGAAAATAAGTTTTGTTTTTCCTATGCTCTGTTCAATAAAGTCCTGTATATCATAATATATATTTCCAGCATCTGGTTTTGATGCCTGAAAATGTGTTAGTCTTTCTCCAATATGCTCAATTTCCCCCTGCTCTCTCTCTCATGAAGTATGAAAATAAGCATTGACAATAATTCATCTTGGTGTTCACCTTGAAAAACAACGCGTTTGTTTGTTTGTTTGTCTCTTCATGGAACGAAGGTTAATTAAAAGGAGATAAAAAAATGTTTTGAAAATATAGATTCAATACTTGCTGCACACAGTAGATACTTCTCATGTGTGCACAAAAAGGGGAGAGAACAACTGGAAGCGTTTCAAAGGGCCACCACATTAATAAAGGTTTCACCAAGAAACAGCAAATCACTCTGAGTACCTTACGGGAATACTTCACATTTCTCAGAAACACGAAGTATAGGCTGCTCTCAAGAACCTCACTAAAACATGTTAATCTTAATTACGTGCCTCAGCCCACATGCTAGGAAGATGGATTCTTTAGGAATGTTTGCAACTGATGGCAAGCACAGAACATGAATGTTTTTAGCCTTTCTGTGTGATAGGCTCTTATACTTTCAGTGGAAGATTACTCTTTATTTTCAAATAATCTCAAGAAAGCTGTTATTACATACTGTTACTTGGTGACTGTGACAGCATAAAAATTGCATGGGAATTTTATGGTATGTTGTGGCAGAAAACATAATTTTAAGCACAAAGGATGAACAATGTGTGTGTCCTGTTGCTTCGGTATGCAATTAATAGAAAGCCTTGTGCTGTGTGTTTGATTTAGTGAGTTGTAATGCTTTGTAGTAGATAACTGGCTAGCAAAGCCTTCCCCATGAAGTCCTGCTAGGAGTAGGTATAGTGGTAAATCTCACTTTTGTCAATGAAACCTATTTAGGATGAAAGATTTATGTTAAACTGCTTTGTGCTTGTAGCCCAGCTCAAAACTATAACCAGGTTTCCCTTGTTACCTACTTTGCCTTAGAGTAGCTGTTGCTATCATCACTCCCCCATCCCTGCCCCCTTCCCCTTCACTGTCTATTGTCTGTTTTCACACCCCTTGCTTTATAATCGCTCACTCACACTCATTTATCACTGGCTTACTCTGTCCTGCCTGCACTATCTCCCATTTTTGTCATGGTGCACTGGTACATTACAAATACAATTAAACCTTTTACGATACCACAGCTTTTGGCTAATGCATCCCAGCTTCAAGGTTGAAAGATTTCTGATATTACCACTGATATCAGTTCTTTCCCATTTATCGGCAGTGTCCGGACTAATGCAGAAGTGTTGCATTAATTAAAGGAAGCATCCAGTAATGCTGCTGTTTTTGCCAGTCTGACACTGAATTGGAGCTTGATGCCTGCTCATGTTTTAAGAGCCATTCATCACACATGTCATCCCAAAGCAGCCAGCTGTCTGAGAAAAGCCTCATTTGCATTTCATCAGCTACACTCTCCCTCTTCTCCCTACCTTTTGTATGGATCTTTGCCTTTTTTAAAAGAGCATAGTCTTCAAAGCAGCTTAGCTAAAATTAGTATTCCATTTAGAAAGATGATTTTGTTTAGCTCAGAGGTGGTCTTAGAATTGATCTGAGTGCAAAAAAGGGTGTCATGCAAACATAGCCATGCGTTCTGTCTGTATAAAGAAATGAATGCATTATGAGAAGACAAATATTTTTTATGATGAATGGACTACACCTCTATTAGTTCTGTACATTAAGCTGTTAGAAATAACAAAACAATTAATTTATTTTTAAAGTTCCTTAAAGAGCATGAGATTTCAAAATCCCAGCAGCTCTGAATGATTCTGTATTATAGATTTTTATTTCCTTTATTGTTGCACTGAAATTGTCTGTGTCAGGTTATATTGAAGCCATTTTAGGAGGCCAAAGAACATATGAAACTGTCTCAGTGTTGAAACCATCTGGAGAAAAAAGAGAAAATGAAATTATACACTCACACTTTTATTCAGTTTCTGACTTGATGAACTAATCTTTGCTTTTTGCTGCTTTACTCAACAGTGTAGAATCTGTAAGAAAAAGAATCTACCATATAGCAAAATAACTTAAATGCAAATCTGTCTGAGTGTATTTTTATATAATAAATATAAAGTGTTGTAGATGTAGGTATATGTGCACAGCTCCAGGGCTTGTTTAGCAAAACTGACCCCAAACGAGTCCAAATTTGACACCTAAGTCCCTTCATCTAAACAGCAGTAACACAGGGACATTGCAGTGCAACACAATACAGTTTCCAATTTTAAAGTAAGAGTACACCTATTTCTGAACCGTGTAAGACTTGCAAATCTTTAATTCATTAATTAAGCCAGCACTAAAAATCTGTTCACCTACACAGGCAACAAGATGGATCATACACAACCATTGCTATTGTGATTAAAGTTATCTGTCATCAATGGAGAGAGACAGGGATGTGCATGTACAATAGATGTTTACAGCTGTATCTAGTGTCAGCAGATGCTCTAGGGTGTGATGGGCTATGAGGTGTGCTTTGCAGTTCTGCTACCCTGACTGCAAAATGCACCTCCTGCTCTCCTCAGGATACATAACTAGCCTCCAGTTGAAATTAGTATGCAGAGCGGTGTAGATGTGCCCCTGGATCTTATTCTGACTGCCCCTGGAAATGGCTGGTGTATGCATCAGGAAAGATGCTACAGTTTTAACATAAATGAAAGAACTCAGACTAGATGCTTAATTGTTAGAGAACTCCAGATTCATTTTGTATTATGTGAATGTTATATGCTGAGCTACTGGGCAAAACCCAATACTTACCTGAACCTAGGTAAATATTAGCCAACAAATACCTAACTTCAGGCATATATACTTGAGTCCTGTTCATTTCAACAAGGTTTAGGAAGTGCGTGTTTTGCTGAATAGGCTGTATGGTTGAACTGTTAAAAAGAAAACCTGTATTTGCATTGGCAGTACAAATGTTAACTTCTATTTACTCTGCTTTTTTCTTATTTTAGCTGCCTTATTTGACACTGAATTTTAAATAGATGCATTTAATTTGAATCCTAGCAAAAGTTACTCTGAGTCAATTTCTAATCCCCGCAGAAGAAAAGGAGAATCAAATGTCTGAAAAGTCTTACTTGGTGTAACAGTAACCATCAAAGGGATCTGCAGTTCAGAGCAGCTTTGTGGTGACGTTCTGTGTGCTTGTTTGGTCAGCTCACAGTGCAAATACACGATACGACATCTTGCTTCTCTCTTCTGTACAAATGTGCCTTACTGAATTCTGACCACATGTTAGCCAGTGGGACTGCATTAGGCTACTCTGACTATCTTTGTGGAGTCAGGGAAGAGATGTAGAGGGTAGAAGGTGTGGAAACAGCTGAGGAGCATCCATCATTTCTTTGTACAAGCACTGGAGTCAGAAGATCATGATCATAGCTGGTGTCTCTTTTTTTTTGAGCTATATTTATGCTGTATTTGAGCAGACCATTGGAACAGGGACGTAGTTTTGTTTGTAGGTGATTTACTTGTGTGCTTTGTCAGCCATGGAAATGGCTCTTCACCTTAGCATCAGGTGAGCCCTGAGCATTGTTGTGTTCCAAGCTATAACAGTTTATTGTGTGTGGTGCATGAGAACCTTTTCCCTATAATTTCAGGAGTAACTTCAACAATTTTGTTCCTCCAAAGAAATAAATCAGCACAAGTTACCTTTTCTTCATATATACACAAGATTTTATCTGTTTATATTTCAGAATGAACAAAACTGAAACATAAATCTTATATATATTTATAATAGCTTCTTTTAAAGGAACATTATTTTTTTAGTCAACAGCAAAAGGGGCCTCAGAGATAGTGTTTTTCTATCATACATACGGTTGCAGCTACTCCCTGTCCCATTCTTTCTTCCGCTACACGCACCACAGCTGTTCTTTGTATGACAGTTTAGCTGCTCCAACTATTTCTACCATAGACCTGGAACAACCAGCCATACTTGGCTTAGCTTTTGTAGGTGGTTAAAATTTAATGCGTGTATCTGTTATTCCTTAGATAGCTCCTCTGCAGAGTTATTTCATGTCACATTTGGGAGTATGCAGGGTAAAAGAACTTAAACATGAACTATAATACTTTAATATATCCTATTTTTTTTCAAATGACTGGCATTTAAACAGTATAAAGATTTAAAAATTAAATTGATTTCAACTTCCTTGTTTTAGCATATTATGGACTATCTCATCAATACCTTTAAACTAAGCATGTGTATGTTTTACTGCAAGTAGTAGAAAGGATCTTTGTTTTTTGATTCCTGCTGTGAATTTAGAGCTTTTTCTGATTTTTTCATTTATCTATCCCACAAGTTATAAAACTTCTCCCTTGCTCTGACATGCACTTGATTTGCTTTACTCTTTGTAAATTCTTTTCTGCTAATGTGATTAGTGCTTTTATATAGGGATTATTACCAACATCAGATCTGCTTTTAAATTCCTTAAAAGTTGTCATCTCTCTTTTGTCCAATTTATCAGATACACAATTATTAAAACATTTTTTTTTTTCAGTCTCAGAGAAAAATATATACAGACACAACCTTATCTCTATTTCCAGCTGGAAAATAGGACTTATTTGTAAAAGTAATTAGGAAGGATTGATTCCCAATGAAATTAAAATACATGGAAGCCATATTCTGTGAACCCAATTGTCATTTAAATAGCATCTGAATTGGTACCTGAATAGACTAATATTTCTGAAGGCAATGCAGTGATCTTGGTCCTTTTTAAAGCAATGACATATAGAACGGAGCAAATACATGATGACAACATCATCGTATATGAAGGGTTTACAGTTCATGCCCAGACAAAGAGTAAGGGATTAGACTTTGTCTGAGAGACAGGGTGGAGACACCCTGTTAGGGGGAAGAATGAGAGAGGCAAATTAGGGAACAGCATGTGGCAAACTGCTTTACAGCCCTGAGAGGGAAAAGGGGATCTAGGGACTGGGTGCCTGGCAAAGTGACTTGCACCTAGGGGAATAGAGAAGGTGCCTGGCCTCGGGGGGAGATGTTGACACAGGGTCACAAGAAGAAAAGGATCAGGATATGCCAGGGCACTGGCATGGATGTGCCTCTCACTGCAGGTTTCAGCATGTGGTGGTGTTCATCAGAGTGTGTTTGCACTGCCTCAAAAGATTACAATAACTCCCAAAGAACCTGAAGACAGCAGGCATAGGTTGCATATACTTGGTGTCCCACATAGGATAGAGCAGCACGAGGAAACTGCAGGTACCCCCTGAAATGAGGAGGAACTGGACCTTTGTCAGAACAGCTTATGTGTTTGCAGTGCCACAGAAATATTATGTATTCCCATCCAAGACATTTTGTGGTGTGATTTGTGACGACTGAAAGGGGACCTATAAAGATGCTGGGGAGGGACTCCTCATTAGGGACTGTACTGATAGGACAAGGGTTCAAACTTAAACAGGAGAGGTTTAGATTGGATATAAGAAAGAAATTCTTTACTGTGAGACTGGTGAGGCACTGGAATGGGTTGCCCAGGGAAGCTGTGAGTGCTCCATCCCTGGCTATGTTCAAGGCCAGGTTGGACAGAGACTTGAGTGACGTGTCTGTAGCCATGGCATGGGGGGTGAAACTAGATGATCTGAAGGTCCTTTCCAACCATAACTATTCTTAAAGTTAAAGATGGCAGTAATGGACTCAAAAAGTGTTGAAAAGGCAGTGGAAGATACAACAACCTAGAGTGAGTGTGGGCCATAGGCACTGTGGTGTTGCAGAGAGGCCTGTGAGAAAGCACAGGAAAAGAAAGGCATTAGGATCTGTGACTGACATCCATACAACTTTGCCTGTCCTCTATTTGTTCATTGCTGAGGAATGAGAGTAGCGTGGGTCCTCAGGCAGCATGCAAAGAAACTGAATGAGGATTCTGAGGTAAGAAGAGGTCCTACAATGCATTGAGATGAACGAGAAAAATACAGCTGCCAAGAAACCGATGAAAGGCTATATACAATCATAGAATCACAGAATCACAGAATAGTTAGGGTTGGAAAGGACCTTAAGATCATGTAGTTCTAACCCCCCTGCCATGGGCAGAGACACTTCACACTACACCATGTCACCCAAGGCTCTGTCCAGCCTCGCCTTGAACACAACCAGGGATGGAGTATGCAACTTCTTCTGCACAGGCTCTGAGGATCCTGTTTGGCCAAAATCTGCAAGTTCTCTGTATTTCTGTGCTTGCCAGCTTTCTTCTGATAGCCCTACTATTTCAGTCTCCTTCTCTGATCTTTCCCTTCTTGGGTTTCCATAATCATGTTTTTCTGGTTCTTCAAGACAATGACCATATGAGGCAGAAGTAAATAGAAATATAGAAATATATAGAAAAGGTTTGCTGATTTTAGCCAAGGTCAGTTGCCCATGAGTATATCCTCTTTTAAGTTTTCTTTCTAATGGAAACCTTTTCCATTTCAGATTCCTGATTGTGCAATTTCTGCATGTGAAAGAAAGTGTTGGCAAAGAGGATTGGAAAGAATAAGCTCTTGTGAATGGAAAATTTGTGAATTAAATTGTCTTAAAAGCTTCTATTTCTGTTTACATTTAAATTTAAGTAAGAATAAATTTTAGGAATTAAAACTTATATTAAACAATTAAGAATCTAACTGCAACTCTGAATGATTGTTATGGAAATATATTTTCCCCATAATTACATTTCTTTCAGTAAGTGAAACAAAAATAGAAATGGAAAAATGCTCAATCGTTTGACAAAACAAAACAGTTGCTATGACTGTTATAGGAATGTGGTCCGGACTTGTCAAAGCTCTGGAACTGTGAGATAATTTGCAAAGCAAAATGCATATGCAAATTAGTTGATCAAATCACTGCACTCTTTCGTGGTGCTTTGAGTAAAAGAAGGAAAAAGGCAAGACCAACAGTAGCAGGATGTCAGAATATACATTAGTACTGTTTATGTAATATTGAGCACAAGGAAAATGAAATTTGCAGCACTAGGGAGGCTATGGACAACAGTAATTTCAGCAACAATTCAGTATAACTGAGATTGCAACTGATACACAAGAGAATAGGGATGGAATTCATTCCATCTGACTTACATTATCTACAGTGTCATCATCTGGACTTTTAGAGGCAACAGAGAGAAAATAGCTGTTACAGGGCAAAAATTCAGGTTGCAGGTGACAGGTTGGATCTTATAGCCCTTGCTAGTTCTCAGGAGAATATTAGTAGCTGGGCGGTTTCCAGTGGTCTGACAAATGTTCAGCAATAATTATTATTTGTTAGGCTCTCACCTTCATATGATTTATCCTGGAGGTTTTTCAGGATCTTGCTGTGAAGAAAACTTCAGCAGAAGGTCAATGCTCTTGCATTTCTTACCTGCAATTACTAAGTCACAGCTGAGAAGAAGTCCTGTAAGCACATCTAGATTGCTAAAATCAATAAATGTTCTGCAGTATCAGACAACAAAGAAGGTTCTTGTTTATATCTGTACTAGGTCTAAGATGTGGCAAGTATTTAATGAAGTAGCTCTGGCTTGACTTTTGCATATATTGAGGCATCTTCTGAAGTGGGAACTGGTATTAGAGAGTGATCAATGGAAAAAAATGAAAATGCCTATTTTGAGTAAGATAGGTTTATTTTATTTTATTTTATTTTATTTTATTTTATTTTTATTTTATTGTAGTTCAGTTTAGTTTATTATTTTATTTTGTTGCAGTTTATTTTATTATTTTATTTTGTTGCAGTTTATTTTATTATTTTATTTTGTTGTAGTTTGGGGTTTTGTNGTATCTGTTATGTACATCATCAGATTTTATTTTTATTTTATTGTAGTTCAGTTTAGTTTATTATTTTATTTTGTTGCAGTTTATTTTATTATTTTATTTTGTTGCAGTTTATTTTATTATTTTATTTTGTTGTAGTTTGGGGTTTTGTGGGGGTTTTTGTTTGTTGGTTTGGTTTGGTCTGGGTTTTTGTTGTTTTTTGTTGGTTTTTTTCCCCCTGTGCCTGTTTTCCTCTCCAGAAGTGGAATACAACCAGGGAATTTCTGTTCTTTTTTTGAAGACTTAAGTAAATACCGGGAAATAAATAATAATAGATCTCCACAAGTGACCAAATTTAGCTATTGCTGTTTGTAGCCTATTCTAATGACAATCCTCCTGCTCTACTGTTTATTCTCTACACAGTATCAGCTCCTTAGAAAAACGCTCTTTGGAGCTGGGCTTAAAACCATTGTAAAGCATTGTACCTGAATGGGATTTTATAAACAGGATAAAGTAATTTCTCATTCTGTAAACATACCAAACGAATTAGCATCACTGACTGAAAAATTCTATCGGCACAAAAGGATGAGATTCAGTTCTCCAGAGAGAACGCAGGGAAGGAAGTGGCTATTGAGCCAGACTTCATCACAGAACGACTCTCATTAATTTTAAAAATCTACTGACTTTTTGGAATGGTTACAGCAAATGACTTATGAAATGAAAAATTCTTTCTCAAGCCAGTGAGCTTTTCAATCAATGCTCTCCATGATGTGCTGTTTGCTAGCTGTCTCAATTCAGCAACCCTACAAATATTTAGCTATATAAATGTACATTTTAATAGCTTGCTGTGATCTCTCTTTTGATATCTGGCTTTCATGATCTGTTTTCATCCATCCACAATCTCTGGTGCTATCAGCTGAAAAGTCAGTTTCTCTCAAGGGTTCACCTGAAGGCGTCTGCAGTACTGAACTCCCCTCTAGCCCCCTCCTTGGCACTGCTCCACATCCCCATTAGTCTTACCAAACACTTTTTTTCTTTCCTCTCATGAAAAATATAATAACAACTTCTTCCTGTGCATAGTCCATGCCCTGAGGAGAAGATTAAATTAAATTAAATTAAAACTTAAAGGAGGATTTGCCGATGGCTTAGATTTCCAGTTAAATGGCCCACGCTTCAAATAAGTTTTATGTAGATTATTGTTCATTGGCAAATGCGTCATTATTGCAGATCTGCTGACAGACTAATGACTGCTGGGGGACAGAAGATTTGTTTATTGATTGGCCATTATGCCATTGGCTGTCTAACTTTTCCACCTTTTTTCTACTGTCTAACTTTTTCTTCTTTCAACAGCAGAACCATTGATATCTTCCAGGGAGTTGGCAGATTCTTTGAAGAAGGGGTGCATTTTGCACCAGGAGTATTAGGCTTTACAGAATCCACAAGAATCATCGCTGTTAGGAAACTAGGTTTTCTATGTATTTGCTGTATTTTCTTTACAGATGGTACAGATAGGTGTTTGTCTCTCAGCCAAACAGTACAGATGCCTGAAATAGCCTAGTGTAACTGTCTATCATCCCCAGCATCATAATTGCTTGTATTGAAGAGCATCAGAGAAAAGCCTGCAGACACTCTAAATATGTGTGTGCTGTACCATGCACAAGTTCTGCAACAAAGCTGGTTGCTTCAGTGTGGGTCCCTCTACCCCTGAATAGCACAGCTCCACATCCTGGCAGGGATAGAGACAGAGCTAAAGCACCTGCCAGCACTGGCAGCTCTGGTGCTGTTTCCTGAGAGAACACTCAAAGCAAAGATAGGTACTTCAAAGTATGGATACAAATGGATACTGGTTAGATATAGCTTTAATTTTAGGAGGGATTCTCTGTTTTGTTTTCAGTAGTTTCTACATACAGCTGGTGGGGGGGGAGATGTGGTGGAGTATTAAGTACTTTCAATAAGCAAAACCTGTTGGAATGAATTACTGTTGTCTAACAAGCAGAGCAGTTTCTGATGCTAGATGTGTCTGAGCAGTTTGCACTTGGCCAATGTGTATGCAGGCTTCTGTCAGTCCCCTTGTCTCTGATTGATATTTGAAGACCACAATGCTCCTTGTCTTACAAGCTTCAAAGCTATTTTTGCACTGATAAAAAATGAAAGCACATAGAGTTAGGCCACTGAGTTATTCACAGAAAAAGACTAATATAAATGTGTAGCATTTTTATGTAATAAATATCACCTTTCCATACAAGGTAAATAAAACTGACCTTATTTTTTTTTATTTTTGCCATAACAAAACAGGTTTTACTCTAATAAATATGAACTAGGGAAATCTGCTGCAATAGGGGTTTCAGAGAACTTTCCCTGGGGTGAGCAAGAAAAATGACTTCTAAAACTTGCCCTACTATTTCAATTATTTGGGGTATGAATGATAAAATTTTGAACAATAGCTACTTGATTGCGTCTACCTGTAAGACATGTAGGAGAAAAGGAGCCATGGAAAATCCCAGGAAAGAAATGAAGAGAAGCTTGTGCTTTTACAATTTGCTGGCAAAATCCCAAAGCAGAATCCTCATGGCCTGTATGTGCTAGTAAGAAGAGTCTGTTTGGAAGTATAACTGCTAATAATATAATCCTTGCTATTAGTATATCATGAATGATGTTCGGCTGCTGATTCGGGAGAAATGAGGAGAAACAGCAGGTTTCAGAGTTCTCAGCCATGGCACCATCAATTACCCATCTTGCTTAGGTCCCAGGGGGTCTGGCAGTTTTCCAGCTATAACTCCCTTTAGGCAGGATCTCTGAGCTGAAGCTGGGAAGAATCACTGTGCAACGTAAGAAACCTGCCATGTAGGGAAGCCCTTGTGCAACAAGTCAAGCCTAGTCTAAAATTATGTTGAAGCACAAAATGATCTTAATGACCATGGAATTTTGTGCTTTTTTGTGACAGCACTGGCTAGAGATTTTATGAGCTAATAAAAAAATGGCATCAATAGGCTAGGCCAGTATTTGGGTGTAAGCCTTACAGAATGTTTGGAGTTTAATTTATTCAAATTGCAGGTCTTTTTCCTTTATCTTGAATATGAGCATACAAAACAGCAAGGACTAAATCCCCAGACCTTGAACTGCAGGTATTACCTAGTTGAAAAACATAGAACTCAGTATTGCTTGCCTTTCCCTTGTTTTACAAGGGTGTTCCCTTAAAAAGGACACAATTGTAAAGTAAGAAAAAAGGACTCTAGGTGTGGTTTGAAATGGTATCTTCATATTTTAAAGCGGTTTTGAAGGTTATCATTTGCCAGGAAGAAACGTAAATCTGTCCCCTGGCTTTAGATGACAGATCCCTTTCTGAGCAAAATGTCACACTATGCCAGTTATATGCACCTATACACTAAGTGCCTTCTACCAAGGATTTCTAGTCTTCCCTTTCTTTTCAACATAGGTGAATCATGGCAACACAGAGGTCAAACAAAGCCTTTTTGAGTCATCCTCCACACATGCCAGGCAGTGCTTGTGCTCTTTTAAAATAATACTTACTTACATCTTGCCAGAAATCCCCACTTGGTGGGTCTTTTAGGTCTGCTGCTAGCATGTGTTCTATACCTTTCCATTCTCTTTTACAATCCCCAAACTTCATGTTTCAGTTTTACCAGTCTTGCATTATGCTTGCACATGTGTTACAGCAATCGCGTGCACTTTTTTTGTCCAGACTTGTAAAGCATTGCAGTCTCAGGAGAGGAACACTAAGATGGTCTCTGGAAAGAAATCATAAATAGGTGCATACTTTGCACCTATGATTGTATGCTTTAATCTAATTGAGCATTCATGGGGGAGGGGGGGAAATCTGCTTTATTACTTACTATAAATCTGAGATAATTCTATTTAATGTTCCTTTAACTGACAAAAAAGGATAAACATAGCTAACTATAAACATGACATAAATAAAACCTAGCATTCCTTCCATTCCCCACCCACTGTCCCAGTTGGCTATTTTATCATATCACTCAATATAAAATTTAACAGTATGGTATATAAATGATCCTTTTTTTATTCTTTTGCATAATAATTGGCTGGTTTCCAGTAATAAAGAATAGTAAAGCTACAATTTATTCCAAATCATAAACAACTTTGTTTTATATATGCTTCTTTGCTTTTATTGTGGAGAAAACAATACAGTGGCCAAGAAAGCTGCATCAGCAGATTGTAATAGTGGTTTAAAAAGAGCTAGCAGCTCTTGAATTCAGTCTGAATTTAGCTGACTTGGTGTCTTACTTCTTGGCTTGGGGAAGTACAGGAGCTGCTAAAATGGTGACACAAATTGATGTTAATAAATTAGTACACTCATAAAAGGAGACTCCCTATTTTAGTGCTAACAGCAACCATTACAGGCAGCATAATGTAGTTTAAAAGGCACACTGATAAGTGGTTGTATTCAAATCCATCCCTGTGCCCTTTTGTGTTCTTATCTACCCTGGTCCAGCAGACAATCCAGCTTTTCACTAACCTTTGGCACTCCACCATCAGCAATAACCCATGCTCTCCTTTATATCCCCATATCTTCCGTAATGAGCATCACCTGTGGTATGCTCCATTTGGAGCTGCAGCATCAGCAGAATGTACCTGCCTTGGTGACTGCTGGTGGAAAAAGCTCCATGGATGGGGCCCCCCGTGGGAACCTGTCTGCGTGTCCTAAAGCAATGCCAGGGAAATGGCTAAATAGCTGTCATCTCCAATGGGCTGAGCCTTAGCCTTTAATCCTTGTAATTATTGCTTAGTAGATTGAAATAACCAAACAGGGTGGGGAACTGACATATAGTGCCTGGGCTGCTTCTAGCTAAATGATAAGGTTCCTGGTGTTTACAGGATGCTCTTTATTTTAATCAAATAGATTACTGTGTCAGCACCCCAGTTTAAAATCATTGATTTCCTTGAAATATTAAATTTTAAGGTTTTGTTGGGTTTTTTTAAATCAAATATATCTTTAAATTCCTCTTGTACATTTTGAGGTGTATATTTATTGAAATTGGAGGTATTTTCCCTTTAGAAAATTATATATATATTTGTCAGTAGATATGAATACATACATTCATATGTATGTAAATAACTTTGAATTGTAGCAGCTTTGTAAGGGAATGAATGGACTTGTAATAATTTTGAAAGAATATCTGTAACAGCTAATAATGAATAGCACTTTGAAAAGGATAGGTTTTGCAGAACTGTAGGCAGAATACCAAAATACAAATACTTAAAGAAGTGCCATTAGAATTGTCTGAACTGAGTGCTTTTCAGTCCTCCTCTCCTTTTTCTTTTTGCATTTGTTTGTTTTCTGAGGTTTAAGTTTTATTTCAGAAGAGAATTCTATCTGAGAAGTCTAATAAATGTATTTTCTTAAAGCAAAGGTCAGTTTAGTATCAAGACTGTTATACTCAGTTGGAAATTTAAATAGATGGTGTCAGGTTTTCCAACATGAAGAAAAAAACCAACAGAGAAGCCTCCCAGAATAAAAGCTTTTTGTTCCTGTGCTGATGTGTTGAAAGCAGTAGAATTCAAGTCAAGAAACTTCCCAGACTAAAGGCAATGTTTCTAGTAGTAGAAATACAAGCAAATTACTAGGGCTATAGAAAATCTTCTATCTCACAACCCAATTTACAGTAAAGCAGGTAATATTATTTTCTCTTTCAGAAGTTCACTGAGACAGACAGCAAAGAAATAATATATTTTGAACTGTCAGATGTGCTTACCATAATTTCACGTCTCATTTATGCATGACATCTGATTTTGCTCTGGACTTTCCCAAAGAAATATATGTATAGTTTCAATATATTGCCATTTAAAAGGAGAAAAATATTCAGCTATGTGATCAATCAGGAGCTAATATAGGCAGAATATTTTGATTCTTGAAACAGAGTGACTGGTAATACTCCATGAATTCTAACCCTGCTCTGCATGACCTTTATTTTTTATTGGAGTATTTCATTCTCTACTACTTATTGATTGTATTAATTTCTATTATTCATAGCAAAATATGTATATAGAGAAAAAAATGTACCATAAGGAGCTGTGTGACCATGATAATCTAAAGTCTTTTACTAACTAAAGGAACTTACTAACATACAACTCTGAACCTAGACATTACTCAGCTGGGAACATAAACAATAATACTGGGATTAATATGCCACACACCAGTGTTGAGGCAATAGTTTGGTTCCCCCATACCGGCAAATACTAATTCTGCCTAGCAGGAGAGCAGACCTCTTAGCTAATGTGCTCATCAACCAAGTAATTTATATTGTTTCAGACTTTGCCCCTGTCTTGTGAGTACAGGAGTTGCGGCTCCTAATTATTTTACAAGCAGTGAAAAACCAAAAACCAAAAAGGCTTTGAGTTAGATCACTTTATTTTCTCATCTTTTAAAATCACCTGAAAGCCTCTGAAATGGTGCAAGAGGGGTATAAAACACACTCATAAAACATAGCTCTGCTGCATCACATAACCAGCAGCATTGTTATAGTGCAGGGAGATATCCATGTACCATGTGTGTCTCCTGGAACATGGGGAAAGTACAGGTTGTCTAGAAAAGAAAGGTGACACCAATAAATATATGTAGAGGCAAGTCAAGAGTCAAGTTGTAAATTACTTTGGTTGTCCCATGGTCAGTGATGTTCTGTGCCTTAACCCGACCAGGTATTTTGACCAAAATAAGTAGAATGCTTTGGATTTAGCTGATCACAGGAACCAATCAAGATCGCAACCAGTTGCTACAATTTAATTGTATTGTTTACTTGTATTGTACAATTTAATTGGTATGGTTTAGACCCTTCTCTTTCATGTGGATCTTGTATACATCAGAGGCAATTACATGTGGGCAAATGCAGCCACAGAGAAGCTATGATAGGATGAAAGTTGAAGTAAGATAAGGAACCCATAGATTTCAATTGCTTCAGTTTTCTAGTTTAGAATTCAAGATTGCAGGTTCTGCAGTGGATTCTTTGTCCTTCACATATCAGAGAATAAGAGCTCTTTGTGCATGCCACATATGCGTTCACCATCAGTCGCCAAATGCTGCCGGCAGCACATGATCAGCAGAGCTGGGTGAAACTGAGCACCCATGGAGCTCCCTGGAGAAGGAGACAATGCTGAGGTAGGTGTGAGTGCTCTTGATAAGCAGGGAAGGAGGCAGATTCATAAGCTGTTATAAGAGTTTTCTTCTTTCATTTGTTAACAGAGCAAATCTGTTGCTTTCACAAAGATATGCTTCCTCAGGCCTTAGTGACTTTTTAGGAGTCTCCTTCTTATGCATGGGATTTCTTCTGTAATAGGAAAGTACAAGGGTATTATACAAGCAATGCATAAGGCAGGGGTGAGCAAATATTGCAGGGCTCCAGTGTTGTTATTTTAATTATTCAAATAAACAAGAGACATAAATTATCTTGACAGTGCCTGCTGGCCACCTGCCTAGCCAAATGTTGGAGAAAATGTGTATGATATACATGGAAAAAAACAGTTGAAAATGTTGTTATACTCATCTAGTGAGACTTACTGCTATTAGTGTTCAATCAGTAATTGTAAAGAGATTTCTTTTTAAACTGCTTAGTGGGATTTTGAAACACTGACCATAATATCTGAGGATCATTAAGCAACTAGTCTAAATATAATCTTGGCCTTATTAAAGGCAGTGGGAAATTTCTTCTCCTCCCTCACCTGTTATTACTTTGAAAGAAGCAAAATAAAGGAAACCATTCTTATGCTTAGTAAACTCAGTTTACTGGAAGTGATTCTACTCTTAGTAAATAAAATAATTTCACTACTGAAACAAAGCTCTTCATTAACTATAGGTTTAAACCTAATAATTTTGCAGTTGTCACATATTTATTTCTTTCATCACTTCAATATATATGTTGGATCAAGATAATGAGCAGCTTTGTTGATTCTAACAGCCATCCACACCTTGGTCTTATGCACTCTTCTTTCCTGTTTGCATCAGCCTTTTAGTTTCACTTATCCAGCATTCTTTCAATGATTAGGGAATGGGTCCTGTTGTGGTTTAAACCCAGCCACGCAGCTTGTTCACTCACTCAACCCCCCTTTCTTGCCCTCCCCTGCTTCCAGAGGGATGGGGAGGAGAATCAAAAGAATGCAATTCCCACAGGTTGAGATAAGAACAGTTTAGTAACTAAGGTATAACACAAATCACTACTGCTACCACCAATAATAATAATGATAAAGGAAATAACAAGGGAAGAGAATACAGCACCTCATAACCCATCAACAAATAACTCACGACACCCCACCAACCACCAACCAAATCCCTCCTCCAACACCCCAGAGAGCACTAGCCCTTCTGGATCACTCCCAGTTACATCCTGGGCATGACGTGCTATGGTATGGAATACCTCTTTGGTCAGTTTGGGTCAGGTGTCCTGTCCCTGCTTCCTCCCGGCCTCCCCTCTTCCCTGGCAGAGCATGAGGCTCACAAAGTCCTTGGTTAGAACAAAACATTCGAGCAGTAACTAAAAACATTGCTGTTATCAGTTTTGTTCCCAAGTTGAGTCAAAACACAGTGCTGCACCAGCTACTAAGAAGGAGAAAAATTGACTGCTATTACTGAACCCAGGACAGGTCCCTTCCCAAAGTGCTGCTTCCTACCATATCATCTCTCAGCTCACAAAACTGCCTGCCCATATTGGAAAAATGGAGGATTTCTGCAGCACAGCTTAAAAAACATTGGTATACATTAAAGCAACACAACTTTCAGCTACAATAGGTTTCTGTTGAGTTGAATAGCCTGACACATGGTGATGGTTTTCAGCCAAATAAGTAGTGTCATGCTTTCTGATAAGCAGGATATCCTATGGTTTTTAGGATGAATATCAGTTATTTGTGTAACTTAGCAATTCTGGACTGAGAAATAAAATGAAGCCAGGATGAAGGAGATGAGACAAGCTTTAAGAGGACATTATCCAACATTTATTAATTCCATATTCCTTAAATAGCAAAGATTTCTAGAGTTAACTGTATGTATTTACTTATTAGAGATACATGGAAACAGAAATAAGTTAAGGTGGTATTAGAATAAACTTCCCATAAGTAAATAGCTTTTGAACCGTTCTTTTTAAATATTAAAATTCCTCTCAGCTCTATTTGAAATGTTTAATGACTGAGGAAAAAAATGTAGCCTATTCCAATCTTTTCCCCAGCTGAGCTACAAATTTGCTTGCAACCTTATTGTTATCATGGTGTTCATAATCATGGTGACGGCAGAGAACAGTTGGAGTGTGTGGGACTTTCCTTTCTGCTAGATTCAGAATCCTACTAATGACTTTGATCAGCTCTTTTCTTGCCCCCTTTTCTTCTGGAGTCATGTCAGATGCATGCCACCTCTCAGAGTGCGTTAAGCCTAATGTGGGATATGAGAGCGTATAGTGCTGCCCAGTATCAAAGCTCTTTAGAGGAAGAGTTGTTTGAATTAAACTCTTACATTAACTGTTTGGTGGAATAAAACGAAAACCTAGGAAAAGAGAGCTTGACCAGTTTCTCCCTGAGCGCTTTACCAGCTAGGTGTCTGCATGCAGCCATCAGGTATGGCAGGTAGGTGATTGACAGCAACATGAGCAGAAGATGGGGCTTCTAACTCCAAGGACACTTCAGAGGACTCTGATCCTGCTTGGCTCCACAACACATTTGACCATGTCTGTTTCATGAAAACCTGTAAATATGCTGGAAAATAAAAGTAAGACAGGCTGGAGCCAGGCTGACCTCTTCCAGTCACCTAGTATACATGTCTTGCATTCAAAAGGTTTCAGTCCTTAACCCTGTGGCTGCTAACTGTTGCATATCACAAGGAAAGTGAGATTTTTTGGCAATGAAGAAGAATCTATAGTCTTTCATGTGTGAAATGGAAATACTGCCTATTGCAAAAAAAAAAAAAAAAAAAAAAAAA
>NDXB01010189.1:0-21220 GCA_002631895.1 Agapornis roseicollis
GTCAAAACACAGCTACTAAAGAGAAGAAAAACTGACTGCAACTGCTGAACCCAGGACAGTATCTAAGAGCTTTTATTTGATACAATGCATATTTGGCAGAATGTATCACTTCTGATAGGCAGCACTGAGATGCTTCCTGAAGTGAATAGGGTTTACTTTGATAAATCTTATACAAGACATAATCTTTTTCCATTATCATATGGATAGCATTATGTAGGAAAATACTGCATTTAATTTACATATTTCAGTTTGCATTTGACACAAGCAACCACTTTAAATTCACAGTGAGTGTTAAGTTGCACATTTTATTATACTTTTTTGCATGCAGAATTGAATTACATTCTAAATGTCAGTTGGCCTGGTAAAGGGGAATGCAGGTACGTGAAAGATACAGAAGAAAAGGTAGCACGTCCCAGTAGCTCCCAAGAGGTACAGGCCTGTCTGCTATGCTCATCAATAATGCTGTCTGAGAGGAAACATGGTGGTGAAAGGGGCATGAAGAGTTGCTTCTATTTCCTGCTCGCAAATAGAATAATGTCATAAAATGACACTGACTTTGCCGTCAGCATTGTAGTGGACGTAATAATGTACTGAGAAGCTTGAAGGGGATTGAATCGGCTGTTAAGAAAGGAAGAGGAGAAATTGTCCATCAGAGAGAAGGTCAGATGGTGATGTGAGCAAATGCAGCTGGGGGAAGGGCCTTGCCAAAACCAACAATTATTTTCTGACACAAATCATGGGGATACAGAATCATAGAACAGTTAGGGCTGGAAAGGACCTTAACATCATCTAGTTCCAACCATCCTGCCATAAGCAGGGACACTCCACACTAAATCATGCCACCCAAGGCATCGTTCAACCTGGCCTTGAGCACCTCCTGGGATGGAGGACTAATAACTTCCTTGGGCAACCCATTCCAGTGCCTCGGCATCCCCACAGTAAAGAATTTCTTCCTTATATCCAATCTCAACTTCCCCTGTTTAAGTTTGAACCCATTGCCCCTTGTCCTATCACTACAGTCCCTAATGGAGAGTCCCTCCTCAGCACCCCTAAAGGCCCCCTTCAGATACTGGAAGCCTGCTATGAGGTCTCCACACAGCCTTCTCTTCCCCAGGCTGAACAGCACCAACTTTCTCAGCCTGTCTTCTTATGGGAGATGCTCCAGTCCCCTGATCATCCTTGTGGCCCTCCTCTGGACTTGTTCCAACAGCTCCATGTCCTTTTTATGTTGAGGACACCAGAACTGCACACAAGACTCCAGGTGAGGTCTCACGAGAGCAGAGTAGAGGGGCAGGATCACCTCCTCCGACCTGCTGGTCACGTTCCTTTTGATGCAGCCCAGGATACGGTTGGCTTTCTGGGCTGCAAGCTCACACTGAAGCTGGCTCATGTTCATTTTCTCATCAACCACCACCCCCAAGTCCTTCTCTGCAGGGCTGCTCTGAATCTCCTCTTTGCCCATCAAAGCCCTGATTAAATAAGATGGGTTTTTAAGAAAATTGCCAGAATGTTTCCTGTGGATGATTTTTTTTTCCAATAAGAGACCTCCCAAACAGGTGCATTCTATGTGAAAGAACACTTAAAGCAAATAGTCTTGGGAGAAAAAATGGATCCTCAAAGCCCCCTTTGTTAGAAGAATGTGAATAGACCGCTTCTGCCCAGAAGAGCATGCCAGCAAAACACCTAGTTATCTGCACCTTCAGAAACTGTAAACTGAATTATGAGGCATTCTGGGCTGTTTCAGTTCTGGTGAAGAGCAAACTCTATAAACCTTCTCTCTCTGTATTCAGAAGAGACTGTTTTCAGATTAATAGTGCACAAATGTGCAAACAAAGCTGCTGAATTAATCTTGTTCTGTTGAGTATTGGCAAATATTTATAAACTACTCAATTCGAAGAGCGGTTTGGCAGTAGGTTGTATAGATTATGACAACACTGGAAATCCTGTGATAAGACATCTCACTGAAGTAGCCCTTCCTACATTATCAAAGCTCCTATTTAGAGCAAAATATTCTGCTTGTGGCTACAGCATTCTTAATTTCCTGTTCTGAGTTCTCAATTTTTATATGAAAATATAGTTGCATTTCATCCAAAAAGGCATTTGAATGGTAGAGATCATTCTTCTATGCAGGTGGTGCTTTTTTTTTTGTGAGCAGATTTGTAGTAAGAAATACATAAAATAAATATAACAATATTACTATTATTTTCCACAATGAAAATGTATAGCAGAGTTACAGCCATGTCTAGGTACAACAAAGGGTGCAAAAAAGTGCACTACAGAGGTAGCCTGGAGATCAGCAGTAAAGCTGAAAACCATGCTGCCATTGGAAGTTTTCATTTTGCCACCTTTATTTCACTGTTGATACTGAAGTATCTCCATTTCTGACAGTAAAACAAATTTTCAAAGAAGAATGGGAACACCATGTCTGAAACAACCAAATTTTCCTGTAAAAGCTGGGAATTTCATTCAGTATCTTGAAGTACTCTTAAGGCTTTGCTGTTAATACCACCTTACATTTTGGTAAGCCCGCACATAACGTCCTCATGTTTTATTTCTGTGTATGTAAGTGTGTATTGTTGAACACCGTCTCCATGGCACCACTGAACTCCTCTCACATGAGGAGTGGTTTCCACATCCTACCTCCTTCTGCCAGGTTTATCATGTGAAAGTGGCTGTTCGTTTATTGCATATTGCATTTCAGCCAAGATCTACAACTGGTCCTTGATGGACAGGAGTATTGAGTCCTCCTTTTAGCAGTCCATGTATTGGCATCAAATATTTTTTAGTTCATCGACAGAACCTGCTATTCTGAGACTTATGTGTTGCCCAGTGGGGCACCACAGGCTCGTGGCATCCTTGAATTATACCTTTCTGAGCTCCTTTACCATCAGTCAGGAGATGGCATCATTCCACTATGTCTACAAGATGTTACTGTTGCCAGAATGAGGAGTTGGATAGTGTTAAAATGAATGTAATTAATTTATAAATTAAGTAATGAAGTGATGAGAGGAAGGAGTGAAAGAAAGATTGCAAGAAGATATCATGGGTGCCTTTGGTATTACCTTGTAGAAAGACAAAGCTCTAGACAAGGTTATGTAAATTCTAGGTAGCTGGCCGCAGGACTAGGTTAGTTCATGGCTGTTGTGGCAGAGTCACAGAGTAAAAAGCTGTTGAAGTCCAGATAGATTCAAATCTGGTGTTTATTTAATTTTGTATGTCTTTAAACTGGCTGTGTTATAAAGAAGTTTTATTTTTGCATAGCCCTTGTCCAGTGTTCAGGTGGTTTGGGGTTGCTGTGAGACACAGAGGCATCATATACCTAAAGGAACAGCAGCTCTCTGAACCTATGTCTTATGTCAGCACTCCACCATCAGTCTTGGGATCACCCGAAGGTACCCAGGGGCTGGTCTGGCACAGGGACAAGTTGTAGAAAGGGTCTTCTTTGCTGATGGCCTTAATCAGATCTTTACCAGGAAAGATCTGCTGTGTCATGTGGGCCTTCTGTCAGGTTCCCAAAAATAAGTCACAGGTGTCTTGCAGAGCATGGAGTTTAAAAATAAAGTACCTAAAATCTATTGTACTATGGCAGTTAAATTTCATTTTGTATAAAGACTGGCTTTTAATGCAACCATTAAAGAAGTGTTCACTTCTCTTAAGAGTTTGAAGTAGGGTTTTTTTCCATTTTCGTAGTTTTACCTGCTAGAAATGAATAGTAGATATCACTAGAAACTTGTAATAGTCTTCTCCCTTTTGATATCAATATCTGTTTCCATAATGCAAAATACAGAGTTTTAGTTTGAGACATTTTTAAGTCTGTGGAAGAGCTGTCATTAAAAGAACAATATTATCCTTTCCAGCACCCCAGTCTAAGATAGTCACAGGTAGAAAAGTGTCTGTTCATGTTATGAGAAATAAAAAGTTGTGTCAGGGGTCATTACCAGAGCTTTCTGCTTATATTTATATAACATCTACTCTTCACTGTGGTCCACATCTTGCTATTTCCCTTGCTAGTGGGAGACCTCATTCTTTGCTGCATGGTCTCAGCTGCATTTTCCCCTCCCCACCTGGCTGTCATGCAAATGGCTGAGGGATCACTTCACTGTGCTTCATAGTAGTCAAGAATGTACACCCAAGCTGTGGCAGGTTCCTTTATTTAAAAGAAAGAGGTATTTATGCCTTCTGGTTTCTGCCCTTCTATGCCTCATTTCTTATTAAACCTAAAGATGTGATTCTCCCTTAGGAAATTCTTGAGCCGCAGAGAGTTGGAGGCAGAAAGGGTATAACAAGGAGTTATTGCTGAAAGCTCACCACCTTCTTATGCTCTGTCTGCTGTAAGGCACAAGCAGTTGTGACCTGATCGTGCTACTCCAGGATACTTCTGTTTGCACTTGTTTTTCTTTTTTCCTGAATGCCCAAATGTGAGAAATCTATCAAGAAAAAGAACAGAGTTGTAATTCTTATGAAAGCCAGATAAAAAGAGAGTTTGAGATGATCCTCTTCACAGAATATAGCTTAAGTGAGGAGGGATGAAAGCAGCATCTCTCACCAGTGTCATTTCTTGGAGCCAAAGAGATATGAGCCAGAAGGAATCTTACTCAATGTTGACAGCTACTTACCCTGCTATCTGTGAGTGTGTGTGTGTAATAAGATTTTTGGTATAAAAGACTTTGAAACAAACTATGTTCATAGGGAAGATTTATTTTTTTTTTTCCCCAAATGATTTCTCCTTTCCTCCAAAGTGGAACTGAAAAGGTTTTGTTTTCTGCTGTTGCTCAAGAAAAGGACAACAATATCTTTATGGGCATAATTTTCATATTTCCAAAACTGAAACACTTAAAACCTTCGACCTGCCTGCAGTAAGTGGCATTTCCTCAGTTTGCACACGAAAGTGAATTGACTTCTCATAGAGCTGCTGAATAACTCATGGGGCTAGGAATGGGTAGACAGCACATATTTCCCAAAGCCTTCAGTTGTACAGGTATGTATTTGTTTTTTCTCTAGTTCCACTTTCCCTCTTTGTGGATGCTTGAAGACAGTGTGTGACTGACTTGGTGTTAGTTTCAGCCATGCTGCTGGGTTATTAGAAGTTTTCTTGGAGAAGAAAGGATGCAGAAAGTCCAGAAATGAAGGAAACCTCTCTAACAGGAAGTCTAGATGAATGTGCAAGAAGTGTGATGTCCCCCATCCATACGCTCCTCAGTCAGTTACCTTTCAGGTTCTGGGTGCCAGGTGGCCATGTAACACCATCTAGCTTTCAGAGACGTGTTTTTTGTTGCCACTGGAGGTGTCCCTTAATTCAAGGCACTTAAGTTCTTACATTATAAATGTGATACCAGGGTGTGTTGTCAGCTTAACAATGCTTTATGCTGTCCTTTGTCCCTCCCTGGAGGGAATCACTTGAATGAGGGTGCACAGAGCTGACCTAGAAGCCATAAGCCTTTCTTTCATCCTTGATCCCCAGGTCCATCTTCTGCCTATACTTCCAGCCAGCACAGAAACATTTCTTGTGCCAGTTTTAGTTTGGCACTCAATGTCAGCAGTCCTTATCAAGGGTATCAGCATGTGCAGTTCCTTTTATACAGCTGTTGTACTCCTGTAAGGGAGGGATGTTACTGCAGGAAAGAAATTAAGTGTGAGCACTGAGAGGAAAGATTTAGTTAAAAATCATCTTTTAAAATGACTGCATGGACTGCTCAACTTTCATAATTTTTTTAATTCTAGGTTGCACTACTGCTTTGTTCCTTATCCCAGTAATGTAAATGATCATAAGAAGGAACAAGAACCATTGACATTCCTTTCCCTGGGAAGTATAAAATGGGACTAATGTTGCTAGGAGACATATTCACTAGTTTGCACTTCACTTTACAGCCCAAGTACTCTGCACATATACAAAGCACAGGGAGTCTGTGCAGAAATATAAAAATAAAAGCAGCTCTGATGAAGCCAGCCAAGGCATTTTCCAACTTAGCTTTTTCCTTGAGTACTTGGATAAAGCATATACAAGGACTTCATGGCCTGGATGCCTTGTTGACACCTTTAATTAGGATTTATATTTCTGGGTCTTAAGGCAGATAAGAATGAGAAAGTGTTGTGCAGGGCTGCTCTTTTTTTTTGAAAAGTAAATATTCAATATTATGCTATTACCATTTTCTCCTGAATTGCCATTAGTTTTTATCACTTCTCTTTGTATCTGTTAGCTATGTCAGAAATTTTTCACTTCTAAAAGCTTTCTGCTGTCCTTTGTGAGGCAATTAAAGCAACTGTGATTCAAAATGACTGTAATGCACCATAGAAGAAAGTTTTGTGAAGTGCGCTTTTGACTTCCCCATCCAATTAGTTCTTGGCCTCGAGTTTGCTGACACATGTGCCTGAAGTAATTTGTCAAACATTAGAGAACATTTTCACTAGTTGAAACAACACAACTGCTTGGGAAAAGAGAGCTTCACACCAGGGTGATGCCAAAGACAGATTTAGGTCCTGAGAATGGGCTCAAAATTCAGTTGAACTTTTTCTGCATTAGATTACTGGACTCAACTTGCGCCTTTGCTCAGGGCCCCTGACAGAAATGGGGTTTTTGGGCTCTAGTTGTTGGCTGATGTCATATTTGCTTCTCTTCTGTGCTGGCCTGATTGGGACATGTCTGTGGTGTATGGAGGCGCATGCCACTGGGCATTGTGCTAATGGGAATTCCTCAGCTCCTTTACCCTATGTGATATCCATGTGCACAGTGTGGAGCTGCCACATCTGCTCCAGTTCCTCTTTCTGACCAGTTGTGAAAAGGATGGTCTTGAGAGAGCCCTGCTTTTGCAATTCTTGGCTGTTTGCCAAGTTAGCCAGTTAGTTGTATTTCTGATGATGTTTTTCTCAAAGGCTTCACAGATTGCCTTAGCCATGTGGCCACTGGGGACTTCCTGTATTTCCATGAGACAGAGTGCTGACTGTTCTGTAATACCCCACTATTTTTTTTTTTTCAATAAGAGGTACTTAAAGTGTTCATTGGAACAGGAGCATAGGTTCTGACTCCAGCAAGTACAAAATAGGGTTCCTCTGCCTCTAGCCCACTGTTATGCTTTCACTTCTGAAAATTGAAGATGATTACTAATCTGTAAAGAGAACAGAGAAACAAAGAGAATGCAGTAGTCTTGTGGCTGCCAGTTACAGCAACCCTCTTACTGACAGTTATCATGTAGGTAAGATAAATGGTATCATTGTCAAAACTGGCAAGTTTTGAGGAGCGGAAATTTTCAAACTAACAAACAAAAAATCCTTTGCTGCTTCTTCTCTGCTTCTCCAGTTTTCAGCTGTGCCAGAGAAGCTGTGGCAAGGAATTACTTTGTTTTGCCTATATAGATTTCTGTTTGAAAATCTGGAAATAAATCTGGTGTATATGTATTCAAGCTGGTTTTATTCATCTGGATTTCTACTGTTAAAGTACAGCAATATCGGTTTGAGGAAGGAGCATAGGGATATTTTATGGTTCAGCATCGTCTGATATGGCAGTAATCCATGCTGTAATAAGGGTCTTAGGAGATGTAGAAATGAGTGTAACTGGTTATGGTCTTAGTGGAATAAATCATATGAACTTTGTCCAATAATCCTTATTTAAATTTTATCCTGCTTATAAAAGTCTTCAAAGTGCTAAATGACTTCTGGTGGTAACATGTTGTCACACTGTTTGCAAGGCTTCCCTTCATTATGAAGAGGTATGTACCTAATGTAGGCTGTTTTGAAACTTCTGTAGGCTTCAGTTTTGTATGGAGGTGAAAGCATAAGGAGCAATATCTGTAGCTGGGTCATCGGCAATATAAAAGGCAAAATTCTGTCTGTGTCCTAGAATGCAATGACTTTAATGTCTAGCTGATATGAATAAAGATGTTAAGGTTCTCTGCTGGTGGTGGATTGAAATTAAAAACATCTCTAAAAGACCTTAAGAATGAAAACTTTACATACATATCTGTAATCTAACCTGGGAAATTGTGTGCAAATAGATGCTAAGGCCTGCAGCATTTTACTGACCTGCTGCATCAAAACACCCTTGTCTCCAGTGTGATTAAACAGGTCACTGAATTGATCTTGAAGCAAGTGCTGGGACTTCCCTAGTTTCAGTGACTTTAGGAAAGCATTCAGAATAAACGTAAAAAATGTATTTTGTGTGTCTGACTGTACTGGGTAGTCCTACAAGATGAAGTCTGTTTGTATGAGTGTACAGGTACATGATAATCTAAGTGTCTAAATTCATGAAGATGAGGAATGTTTGGTGGTGCTCTGGTCATTGCTTAGAGCTGAGGACTCCATAGATCTTGATTAGTTATACAGTATGTATGTGTTTAAGTTCTTCCCCTGCAGGACACATTCCATCTTCATTGCTCTTTCTCCTGAGGACAGACAAAGATGAAGGGAAAAAGTAGAGAGCTGAATATATGAAAAGTAGACTACGTGGTTTCAAAAGTATGTCACTGTGCTGCTCTTTCCCCAGGGCAGGAGAGTAACAAAATTCTTTCAGGCAGGTCTCAGGTTTGTGAATTGTTTGTCCCTTCTTCTGCTGTGTAGATCTGGGCTGTTGTGACTGTCTTCAGGTATGTAAGTGTTCCCCAAGGGCCTCCAGCAGATGCTACAAGCAAAAATCCTGAGGCCATTTCAGCCTCCACCAGGATCTTCAACAGGTTGCAGAAAGATTCAGGAGGAATATCTGCAAGTTAGCTCAGGAAATAGAGTTTGTCCACAACTTCAGGGTTTTTTTGAAACCTAGAATAGAGCTAAGATTAGTTGTGGCTTCGTATTTTTCTTCCTATGTGCAACAGCATCAGGATTTGCATACTTCTGCTCTAAGTATCTCAACATCAAAGAGATTAGTGTCTGGTATATACTCTGAGCACTTGTCTTGTCATGGAAGGGAAAGACAGTTCCCCAGCCTCCAGTTGCACATATTGCAAATATGTTTTATGATTTACCAGTTGAGTATAAAGGTTGAATATAAATTGCAACAGTTGAGATCTATTGGGCTATACTGAAAAAATGAAGAGCATCAACAAGTACGATCTTTTCTTTCTCACAATTGCTGCATCAGAATTAAAGAGATAACAATAAACCCCATAAATGTATGGTTTAAAGTGTTGTCAGGGCTAGTTGGAGTTACAAGGCCAGAAATCCTTCATGGCCACAGAAGTTTAGTTAGCAGAAACTAAACAGCAACAGCCCTCACAACTTGTTAATTGATCCCTTATCAGTGAAGTGCAGCTGTTGATTCAGTCATTGCTGCTCTGCTTTTCAGGCAGAAAATTAAGTATGTCAAGATACAGGGAAATCCAGATAAAGAAGTAAAAGCCACTATAAACATTTCTGGAGTGCACAGTAAAACATGTTTATGAACCGATAAAACTATGAGTTAGCATTTGGATGTTCTTCACCTTCACAGTTGTACTTTGAGAGCTGATGAGTTAATCCAACATGCACCAGAACTGGTGTAAAAGTTCTCATTGATTTTCAAGCAGGTTTTGGATCAACTCCATATGATTGTTTTGAACTTCTATAGAGGATCCTGATCCAAGAGAGAAATGAAAGCAGATGTTTCTTCCTTGTTCCATCCTGTCTTTGCAATGTTGCAGAAGCAGAATGCACTTTTTGAAAATGAAATTAAATTTATTTAATGCTCCCATAGTATGTCATTTTTGTCATGTTAAAATTGGATTTTCCTCACTTCTATTATCCATGCACCAAAATAATTCCTTGCATACAAGTATAATAATTCCATACATGTATCATACAAGTTTAAGTGAAAAAGGAAGGTGTTTGCAAGTAGAAGCAAACTCAGCAGCTAAATCAATGTGCATTCTTGAATTTCCCAGAGAACAGCAATAGTAATGCAATGTTTGCCTGGAACACTGTTGTTGATATTCATGTTTAATGCCAAAACCTGAGTCAGTAGGTTTAATGTCATTCAAGCATTCACCAAGCAGCCCAAGAATGGGTGCTTGGTAAATGTGCCTGAGTGCACAGCTGTAATTTTAAATATGATCTAATATGATTTCTAAGAGACAGATAAAATCGGTGAATCCACAGCATGCAATCCTTACAAACTACTTAAAGGGAGGAAGAAGGCTCTTCAGAGAAATGGAAAGGTTTTTTTGAGCTTTTGCAGCCAGTGAAGTCCAGTGCCTTTTCAGGAGGATGTCATCTCTTCATACTGTCTCCATGGGTATGTTCACCTTGTCTGTATCTCAAATAGGTGTGCTACATCCAGGGGCCTGGCTCACACCTGCACTGGGAAAGGGACCTGTTGCTACATGAGATGGATGCAAAGCACATTTAGGCTCTGGCACATAGCTGCCACCATGCACCTGGCTCAAATGCAACACAATGGTACAGGTGGATTAGTAGAAGGTACTTCCTAAAACAGGATAAAAGCATTCACATAAGAGTATCATCAGTCATGCCCTCTTTCATGGTCGCTACCAAAAATAGTATTACTTTATCTCTTTCTGTGTGCCTCTTTTGTCCTGAGAAACTGAAGTAAGCACCCAGGAGGGCTGAGCAAACTGGACAGCTGCATAAAGGATGAGCAGATCTTGATCTCATGGTCTGAGTCTTACTTTCTGACAGCACCCAGAGCTTATCTGACATATGTCTGTTCCTAATTGTGTCAACCTGTTCCAGGTAATGCATGTTGCACTCTATACTCTTTGCTCATGCAGTTTGAATCCCAGCTGTTTTTATTTCTGCTTAAAATGCTTAAAAGTAGTAATCCCCACCATGGACTAAATACTGCTTGACATGAATGCTTCAGCTGATGGCACTGATTAGGAAATCAGGCACCAGATGAGCATTTTGGACTGCAAAAATGTAAGGTAGAGAAAAATAAAGTGACTTAAGCCAGATTTAATTTTGCTGTAGGATACAGCTTTCTGTTGTAAGCTTAATGATGAAGTACGCCATTAGTCATTTTACAAACTTACGGGAAATCGGTCTGTGAGTAGTTGATAACTTGGTAATGAACAACTTTTGCAACAACACCTTCAAGTAACTTTTGTCTAGAAATAACGGAATAGCTCTGTTTGATCTTTCTTTTTTCATACCATTGCTAGACATTTCGATAACTACTTCTATCTTCACAAAAGGCAAAAAGTTTATGTTTTCTATCACCAGCTAGTTTTTGCTGGTAGTTACTATTGACTCTAAAACCAATTGTTTTCACTACTAACTTCTACTGTCTACCACCGGAGAGACTAAAACTCTCACCACAGTCAGCAGCAGTAGTATGGCAGTGAGTATAAATTTGGGAATAAGAAGAACAAAATACTAGACTACAAGTCTGTGAGACAGCAACAAGATTTTGTCTATGTTTTTGTAGAACTTATAGCAATGACTTGTTCATCATTGGAGTCACTAGGCAATCCACAGACATGTATTGCTATTAATATAGTCTTTTCATATTCTAACAGCAGATTGCAATTTTTGAACCCTTCCTTCCATTTATACACAATTGTTAATTTGAAGGAGGAAAATACTATATATGGGTGAGTTGGCATTTATGTAGCTGAGGAAATAGAAAGCAGCCACTAGGAATGTCTGAATATCCTTACTTTGTAGGATAATTAAGAGCCTTTCTGGTCTTTCGAGTGCTTATTTTGAGTCAATCCAATTGGAAGGCATGTACTGAAGATGCCCAAGCCTGGGCTATGGCTTAGGTAGCTTCACACAAGTTCATGTTGTCACGGATGTGAAAGCAAAGGAGAAAATAATTAGTAAAGCTGGTCCTAATGGTTTAGGGCTCTTCAGTTTTCTCAGAAAGTACTGTGTGGAGCTTGTGCTGGTGATGATTGATTGCTCCCACCTGGAGGTGGCTCCTGGGCTTGTTAGAAACTCTCTTTTATCATCAGGGACAAACCTGAAAGAGTGCCCAGAGCTGGTGCCTGTCATTTGCACCTACTTGTGTGTTTACAGGACAAGCACAAAGAGGCAGGGTTATTACTGGGCCTTTTTGCTTTAGTTGCACAGAATTAAGTCCCTGGTATTATGCATTTTTCTGCAGCCTTCATCTGGCAAAGGGGGTGGGTCTGGGAAGACTTTTGGGTCTGTGCTGGATCTGAGCACTCTTAAAATCAAAGGGATTTAATTAAGTAGAAGTCTGACAAAGGGGAAAAAACACAACAGGCAGAAGTGCTGTGAACTCTTGTACCTTTCTGCCTTTGCAGCTGAGAGGGTAAAAACTAATCTGAAGTCATGAATGCATGTATCAAATTAGCTTACAGGTTTCTTAGCAGGCAACAAATAAGCAGGGTGAAACTGGTTTGACATTCATAGCTGTCCACCCGCTATCAGGAGTTTTAATAAGTCACAAGGCTCCAACAGAAAATGTTAAAATGAAGATGAAATTTTCTGCTTTTCCAAACAATGAGCAAGCAAATTACCCAGATCCCTATGATGTTTGGAAGTTTGATGGAGGAACAGGAGAGCCCAGTGTTCTCTCATTCATATGGTATTATCAAAGGAACAAACCAAATCACCCTGCTCTTCATGATTAAAAGAAAATCTCACAATACAGTATTAAAAAGAGGATGTTCTAACGGCTTTGCACCTGGGAACAAGGTGGAATTGCAATAGCAATAAAGGCTGATAGCAGATTGAAACTTGATTGGATTTGCCACCATGGAGTCCTTTTGGAAGAAAAAAAACCCCAAAGTTGAAAACTTGTAGCTACAAAGCAGGTAAACACATAAGTGAAGCTGCAATATGTTCTGATGTAAATTCAGTGCAGAGTCTGAAAGTGAATTAACAAAACTCCCTCTAAGTCCGTCAATAAAATCAAAGAGATGTCAGATTGTCCTGATGGAGACCATAGTGACAGTTAAAAAAGAAAGAAGGGGTCTTGGGGAATTACTGTCTGCAATTCCCACATCAGATCTAATTTAGTATTGTGACTTTCTGCACCATTTTCCTGCTTTTACTGTTCCTGTGGCCACTGGAGGAGGATGCGTTATCCTGATCTGTATGTAAGGCAACTGCAGTGGGAGCTCCAGGGACAGGAAAAGGGTGAACCAGAATAAGTCTGCTTTCACAGCCTGCTGCTGGATGATCACATGGGTGCTCCAATGAAAATCAAAGGTAATGGCTGTGTGTTTTGCATGAAAATCACTGTGTAAAGTGCATTCAGAAGTCCACCCCTTACTCCCATCCTTGCCAGAGAAAAGCTATGATTTACTTACTGGTTGTCAAATACATGACTGCAGTGCAGAAGCCCAGGAGTGACTTTCAGGTATTGAAATAGAGTTTTATGATTGCATCTGTATGTGTGGAAACCAGGACATTGTATCAGGGCTGGAGTTCAGGGCTAAACCCAAAAGAAAGGGCTGGAACTTCAGAAATGTCTTTCTTTTGCATTTTCTATTGTTTGGTGAAGTTCTGAAACATGTCTGGTGTGCTGGCTATAATAAAAATGTGTAAATGTGAAAGTCAGCACTTGGATTGTAAGGCTTATTCCTGTAGGTTCAAAATTAGGTGATCCAAGCCTAATGATTCCCTCTGTAAATCAGGGCCTTCTCTTTCTGCCCCAGAATCACAGCAGTGTGGTTGTTAGTTTGGACTGGGAATGATTTTTTGAATGAAAAAAAGTTTTGCTTTTCCTTGTGGAACAGAGGATGCTTTTATTTCTCTTTATAGAAAACCTAAAATGTTCAGTGAATTCAGAAGTCATCTTTGCAATTGGGTATGTATCTGTGTGAATTTACCCACCCAGAAAATCTTCTGAGAATTCTCTCAGAAGCATAGTGAGCTAGAAAGTTTGCATTGATTCTCATGAAATCGGTATTTTGGGGATCATTTTCTTCCAAAACCAAGAAATATATATATCTATATATATAGTCTCATCATTTGTTTGGAGTTGGATGGGCTTCAAATTTCTGTTATTTTTTTCCCATGGATAGGGAGTTTCATTTTCTTGTCTATCTTAGGGAATGAGATTTTCCAAAGCTTTTAGGTTTTCTTGGAAGGCAGAGGCTTTAAAATGCTTAGTTATTACAGCAGCAAGGTCTTATGAACTGCAGAAGAATGGACTTTATATGGATATATGGAATAGTAGCTATTTTCTAGACACCGAAAAAAAACCCAAAAACTAACTTGATGATAATTTTTTGTACTTGAAACAAATGTTCACATATTTAGCTTATACAATTCCAGTAGTAGGTTTTCTGAACGTTTGAATGTTGTTCATTCATTTGCGTACATGAACCTGACTTAAATTTTGTGATATATAATCATCCCTTCAAATCAGACAATAATTAGTCTACCAAAATAGCTTAAATTTTATCTGTCCCTAATAATAAACTCTATCAAATGAGATGAATTTGAAAAGGCTAAAACATCCCCCTTCCCCCATGCCAGTCTCCTTCTCTTCCTATACCAATCATGCAGTTTAATTTAACCTCATTTTTTTAAGCACTGGGGAGAATGATTCTGGGAACACAATACTCCTTACTACATGTTCTGTGAGACAGTAGCTTATATTTAATTATGAGATAAGGTATCTCATTATATGGTGGAACACCTACAGCTTTAAGACTATAAATAATTTTATATTATTAGCCATAAGTACTATGGCTGCATAATTTGTAAACTTCTGGCAAGGTTTGACGTTATATTAGTGTGGGAGGAATTAATTTGCTTTGGTGTTCTGGTAGCTTCTCAGAAACAGCAACAGAGATACAGAGACTGCTGCTGAGGATTGTGTTAGTTGAGTTCCACAGGATCTCATACTTGGCCCCAAGCTGCTGTTGGGTTTCTCCCCCTGAGATAAGCAAAGTGATGCTCTTGGTGATTGGATACATATCATGCAGTGTCCCCAAGACTCAGGAAGGATGGGCAGCCATGCAAAAAAGACCAGTGCCACAGGGTGTGAGAAACGAAAGCTGCTGCAGTGACAAAGCACTAAAGCAAGGAATGGACGCTAAATGTGATGTTTTATCGCTGTCTTTGTCCTTTGCCACTGAACTAAGAGTTGCACCAGATAATTTAGAAATGATAATAATGCCCTTAAAGTGGCATGATTCAGAGCTGCTAAGTGGCTATGGAGGTGCCTTGAGCATGCTGTTAGAGACAGAATGGTGCTTACATATGAAAAAGTAATTTCAATTCTTAAATTCAGATCCTCAGCCCTGAAGACCCAGCTACTTCAAAACTCGCCTTACAAACTCAATTATCTGTTAAATTAAAATCACTTGTGTTCAAATGTTGAGTGCTGCTTCCTTACCCTGAAAATAAATTTATCTTTAAATTATGATGATCCTTCTGTTTTAAAGGCAATACTTAAAATTCTGTGTGGAACTAAAACATTTTGAGGATAAATAGAAAACTTAGAAAAAACATTAGTATGCTTTATTTACAATTTTAATTTGTTTGTTGTTCAGTACGCAGGTTTTTTCTTTTTTGAATCTTTCCACTAGGTAAGGATTTTTTCCTGATTCTGTAAAGAGGGATCTTTATTGTGTTTTTCCCTGTAGCGCTTGTTTATGTGGCAGAAAGAGCAATGTTGAATGAGCAAGAAAGAGAAATTACTTTCCTTTTGAGATAGATTGGAACAGTGATGGCATTTTTTACCTGAAGTGTATGTTTTGTAGGATGTTTACTAATAGCAATACCTATTTTGCAGAGCTCTCCAGAGATCTGGGCATCCATAGCATTGGCAGAAGCAGTGTTTTTGATAGTGATAATCTTTGCATGTACAGGGGAGCAGAAAAAGATGAGACCCAAGTGGTTTAACAGGGTAGGAGAGCAGTTGGGATACCTGGGAGGTGACATTGCTGCTTGAGATCTGCTCCCAGGTTGAGGACAGAGCAACAGTGGTGTTGATTGGGCAGTTGCAGTGTGGAGATGAATGGGCATGGAAGATTTGCTAGGGTTTCCCTCAGGAGGCTGGCCTCTAATTGAGATTTATTGGCATAGGGAAGATTGCATAAATAATGGTCTATAAATCTTCAGAGGGTTCTAGTCTTAAGTTTCACCTAGGATTTTTCTCAGGTTGTTTTCTCTGACCATCAGTAGTGTTAAATGTGTTAATCCATGAACTAGGATACACACAAAAAGCATATATAGGATTTTAAAACAAATAAAAGCAGGGAGTGGTTGCAAAAGTAGCAATTTGGGGTTTAGTACTAGACCCATAATTTACTGCAAGTCATTCTGATTGGGTTTCGGTCCCAGAACAGTTGACAGGTACTATGTATACACTTCTACAGGAGGCTCAGTAAGCACTTTTGTAACCAGGAAGTTTCTTCAGCATAATAGAAAAGCAATGACTACCACTGAGAAATTGCCCTACACGAGCCATAGTAATTGTAGAGGATTAATTTCCTATGGAACTGGAGTAATTTATTGCTATAGATTTTGGTGGGGAGATTTGATCTTGCAGATTTTGGCTTCAGATTTTGAGTGTTTTATTCTCAAAGCAGTGACCTGTATTTTCTTCCTACACTCTAGCATTTCTTTTCCATTCAAGGTACTTTTAATGCAGCAGTTTCTCCTCAACAGCCCTTGTCTGTGGCCAAAAAAGTTTATTTTTTTTTTTTCCAGAAGCACAGTAAGTGTAGCTGCATACTTTTTTGTCCAGCACTTGCTCCTCATGTCTTGTGATATGATTGTTCAGAAGGATTTGTTTTGCTGCTGGGATAGACAAATGATCCAAGCAATGCTGAGCTTGTGAGCTATTTTCCACCACATCAGCGATGCCCCACAAATTGCAAACAACATTCATTCATCTGTAGCATTGCTGCTGCTTCCTGGGGGGTGAATTTGAGCTTTGACAGAGAGTAAAAAATGACAAAAGTTAAACAGCAGGCCACAGACACATTTCCTTTAGGTCTGCCACTATATTCCAAGATTTTGTGAGTACTGAAATCAATAAGCAAATAAAAATATGGAAATCTTGTTTATACCTTTGTGATTATACTTATTTGATTTCTCTTTAACATTTTTCTTTTTCACTGTAAGAATAGTACTAGTGAGTTATCTTTTCAATAGCATTAAAAAACTGATGAAAACCTGGGCCGTATATGTGTAAACTTGGTTACATGTCTTCATAAGGGAACTGCCTGTGTATGAGGCTGGTGCTTGTATCCCCTGGGCAGAAGAGACAGTGGGATAGCCATGGCTTCATTCCCCAGCCTGCAGCATCATGGGAATGTGCTGCATCCCTGGCAAAGGTGCTGACACCCATGGGCTAATCTTCTGTGCTCATCATCTGTGGTGTTTCCATTTACTGTTGTGCCTTCAAAGCATGGCACTTGTTGTTCTCACTGTTGTAGTGAGTGTATTGCAAATAATGCTGATTGTATTTTGATCTACTCTAGAATTATCAGCTGGTTTAGAGGATTTTTTATATAATTTAATATTTGATGATTAATTAAAAATAGTATTTGACATTTTTCAGCAAAGAGAGAAGTGCTAAATTGTTCAAGTTTTCATTTTGCTTTCTGAACTAGTGAGTGCTCATTTATAAGTAATTCCTTAAAAGTAATGTTGAATTTCTAGTTACTTCCCAGTTTGTATTTAGCTCCACAGTGGACAAGAATGAGGGAGGGATAGGAAGCAGAAAAATAGCTGTGGCTCGTGGTTTTGATTTGTTACCAGGTGAAGTGCCTTTTGCTTATTTTACTTTGGATATTTCCAGTGGAGACCTGGTCCCCAAACTGTTAAGAAAATACCCTGAGGAGTAGAGTCTGGCTGGGGATCACATAAATGAGTGGTAAGTTTTGCCTCTCAGCAGTGGTTGATACTGAGCGAGGTGCCTGTGGGCTCCAGAGCATCTCAAGGGGCTGGTGCGAGTGCAGGGTTTGGAGAGAAAAGGATGCACAATGCCTCTTTCTCCTTCCCAGGAGCACATCATAGTTTTTTGGAAATGGGCTGGGAGGGACCAAAAGGCTTTCACTTTGTGAAATGCAGTAAGCAACATTTCCATTTTTTTTGTGCTGGCTGGGTGTGATTAAAGCATTAAATCTGCTACTTGGACTTCTCTCCAGTGAAGTTCTCCAATGCACAGATAATTTCTCATAGCATTTAAATATTGTCATGCTCTTGTTTTTCCCTTGCATGTGCTGTTGAGTGGGCAAAGGGCCATGTATTTGTGTTCTCTCCCAGGCAAACCCTGCAGATTCTCTGCAGGAGTGGTCAGCAGTAAGATAGCATGTTGTAGTTCTTTGAATCAGGTTGAACAGGAAGACATCTCTCATTGTGATGACAAGTTCACTGAGCAATTGCTTGAGATCTCTTTTAAACATTAAAAAGTGCCATTGAAATCTAGGTTGTTGTATGCTGAAATAGAACTTACCACTGTTCTAAGTAACAAAGGAAAATAGGATCTTTAAATACCTGTTTACCAGATGTACAAAATACGCAAGTTAATTCAACACATTGTATATAAATATAAAAAGTATGGTGGCAGAACATGGGAGAGAACAGTTTCCTGATGCTCAGTGGTTCAGTTTGAGAACATACTGGATGGAAAGCACATAGTTTTTCCCTAGCAAATGATCAATAGCCTTATTCTTTCCATATCAAGAATATGCTTTGAAGCACCAAGGATCCACAGAGTTTGTTGGTTGGACCTATATCCAGTTCTGACTTCTCAGATGAACTAGGGTAAGAGAAAGGACTAGCAGTAACAGCCCTACATGTACTCCACTTCTTCACAGAAATCTCAGCCTCAGGAATTCTACATGCATTTCTGAAGTCTTTTCATTTTTGGTTAATTTCTGTGCCCGAGACTATGTAGTGATTTTGAGTTATAGTTCTTTATGTGACCATAGATTTGGTTTAAGCACTTTCCCTCCAGCCTCCTACTATGTACATGCCATGATATATTGGCTGGGATCACAGAGGGCTGTTCTGTTGCTGACTTTTGGCTGAGTGCTGGCTGTTTCAGGCCTTTTTGGCAAAGGGCTGAAGGTTATTACAAATAGATCTGGCAGCATTCCAGCTTGTTGGCCTCCAGGGAGCTCTCAGCAAGAACTTTGTTTAATGATGAGAAACTTGAATAGCATGTGTTGGAGGGAAAGAAAGAAATCTAACCAGATTTGTAGAGGAGGCGTACTGCTCTTTGTGTTTTGCCAGAAAACCCAGTATAGCCATGAAACTCTGCAGATGAGTTGGTATTTAGAAATGGAGATATGTTTGTGTCACTTACTGTATCCTGGAAATGCCTGCAGCTCTATATTAATTAAACCACTCTGTGGTCTATCAGCTTTGTGGTTTGTTTTGTTTTGGTTTTTTTTTGAGAATTAGCCTGGAAATGCTGCCCTTTCCAAGATAATTTATTCTAAGCCTGGATGTACATAATTAGTCAGCAAGCCTGTGTGACTACATGCATGCCCATGCATGCACCCCATGCAAACACAACCAGATAATTTTCTTATTTTTTTCCTTTTCTATTCATGGACAGATTAATCACATGAATTAAGGTCATCTATCGTGGGATAAATTGCATGGCCACAAATTCCAGAATTTGCTTAAAGTGCCTAAATGTCTTCAATTCAGACCTGAATGCAGAGGTAAGTGACCTGTGGCTCATTAGTTAGACAGAATTTGTGAGGAATTAAAATCAGTCAAATTTCCTCTGTACTCCCTGGATGTTTATAGTGTTCACTGGAATGAGACAATAATGCTTATCATGCTGGTGAGCAATATAAACAGAAATATGAAAGCCCACGAGAACCTAAAGCCACTGCTGTGCACTGATGCCCCATGTCTCTTCTTCCCTTGCATGTGTGTAACACATCTTCCTCTCCTGAGACATTATGTGGGCTGAGAGTTCTGGGGTAATGGTTGGACTTGATCTTAAAGGTCTTCTCCGACCTAGTTGATTCTATGATTTTATGATTGGTCTTTCCTGTAAATGTGGCGGAACTCACTCTAATGTCAAAAGCTGAACTTCTAGAGGGAGAATAGCTTTAGTCTGACAATGATCATGGAAATGGTAAGAGTAATAGGTGCGGAGAGGGTCAACAAGTTTGGGCATTTGTATAACATTCTTCATTTTCTATGTGCACAGACATGCACACATATATGCATTTGTAACTATACACACATGTGCACTCACTCACTTGGGAAAGAGCAGGCTGATTCCCCAAAAATGCCAAGTGTCTGATACATAGCGGTGATGTTTTTAATTAAAATTAAAGCTGTGGGTATTTGTGGAAGCAAATAAATCCTACTATCAGAGAGCATAGCATACAGAATAGCAGCAAGAAAAAAGGCAATTTGAGAGAAGGTGTGTGTCTGGGAAAGCGTGAGAGATAAAACCTGTAAGGATAGCAAAACTGATGGAAAATCATGCAAACCAAAGAGCTGACAGACTGCGTAAGTACAGGCTGGGTTCTGGTACAAAAGTCACTACCAATCGTATTTATGCTACTAATGCTCTAGGGACAGACTCTCTTGCACTGATACTGGGTATGGTAGTGTGGGTTTACTACTGAGGTACTTACTTGCCCTTTGCATGTATGTTACAGCTGATGCTGACCATTGTGCTGCCATGAAAAAAAGCTGTGCTGAGCCACAGGCCCAACAGCAATGTTCCTGTCTGTTGTGTTTTAAGTCTGAAATGATTTTGAGCAGAAAATAAAATAACTTTACCTCTCACAGCTTCTCAGTGTCTTAGTGTATAATCCCCTAGACTTTGAGTAGGACTTATGGGCTTCAGTGTTGGTGTCATTTGTGTTTTATAGGAACATGATTAATTTTTCTATTATAAATAAGGATGGTCTTGCCATGGATGTGTCATGCATATTTTAGGCTGCTAAATTTGCTAACTCCAAGATTAATTGTTTTATACTAACTTGAAGTGTTTAGATCTTGCTGACATCTTCATTTGAACAGAAAAAATGTCATACATATAAATTGTATGTTGACATTTATTTCACAAGGGTAGTTATCTAGCTATTGGTAGCCTGCAGAGTGAAGACTTGTCAAAAATAATCACTTCCAGTTCTCATTTTGTTAAAGTTAAATAGTCTGAACAGGAGAAAAATTGTTCAGATTCTTTAATCCTCATATTATTGTGGTGTGAAAAGTAATCATATAAATATGAGGAAACTGAAAATAAATCAATAGGATAACATATTAGAAAACTGAAAAAAAAAAGGTAAAAAGGATAAGATAATCTTCCAATAAAACACCAGTTGTTAGCATTGGATTTTTTTTTTATTATTTTTTTTTTTTTTTTTTTTTTTAATTTTTT